>PVJH01023739.1:0-34329 GCA_004026705.1 Nesogale talazaci | reverse complement strand
CCCCCCAAAAACAATAACAAACAAACAAAAAGGAACCAGGAGAGAAACTGGGAGAGAAAAAAAGATAAAAGAGAAAAAAGAGAGAGAAAAAAAGAAAAAAGAAAAAGAGTAAAGAAAAAAAATGGGAGAAAAAAAGGGGGGGAGGGGTGGTACAGAGCTGGTCGTGTCCGAATCCAGCCCCTACACGTTTAGCCACAAACCGATCACCTGTGCCAACACAGACCTGCTGAATCAGAGTGGCACACAGTGTAAAAGAAAGGGGAGGAGAGGGAGGAAAGGGAATGGTGTGAAGCTGTTCCGGTCCGATATCCAACCCTTACACGTTCATTTACAGTCCGATCACCCATGCCAGAATGGGCCCGCTATTCCAGAACAGCATGCAGAGTAAACGGAGGGAGAAGGGGCAGGGAAAATGGCACCAAGTTGGTCAGGTCCGAATTCCAGTCCCTCAGCGTTCAGCACAATCCAATTGCCTGTGCTGACACAAACCTGCTATACTATAGCAGCCCGCAGGGTGGGTGGGTGGGAGAAAGGAAGAAAAGAGAAAGAAGAAAAAGTTAAAAAGAAAAAAGAAGGAAGAGAAAAAAAAGAGAAGAAAGTAAAATGAAAGGAGGGTGGTGGTGAGGAGGCGAGGAATGATACGAGCTGGTTGGGTCCGAATTCCAGCTTCTATGTGTTCAGCACTGTCCTATTGCTCACTGGTTGTGTGAACAGGGGCATTGCCATGGTCATAAAACCATTACCCTTCTTTACCACAAATCAGTTGTCATACACTGTTATGCTTTTTTTTTAGAACTGCTAAGTAGATACCTTGATTAATAGTATGAGCTAATAGAAAGAATTCCAAATGCAATATGAGTTGACACTTTCATCCCTTTGGGATGTTGACAGATATACAGAAATTGGCTTGTCATCAATCATCATCTTACCTTGTTTGAAACAAGAAAGCTACACTTAGCTTTGAGTTTTTCCCATAGTACTATCCTTATAAGCTGTGTTCCACAGTACAGCAGTTTCTGGTGCATTTCCCCCTTAGATGGAAACAAAATTTCGAAGCTGCACACTGTTCTCATAAATTGACAATAACCATAAACAAGTTTTGAACAAAACTGCTTTTATGAAAAAATTCACTGGGACCAGGGAAAACCTTTCCAGGTGACACCATTGGGTACATTACCTCAGAGCAAGTTGCATGAAGCTGGAAAAAAAGAGTGCTTTGAAAGCTCTGCCCTGTAATTCTTTTTTTTGTGGGTGGTGGGGGGGTGGGTGGTGTTACACTGCTTATGCTACCATCATTTTCCCACTAATTTTTATCACTATGTTCTGTCTGTGTCATCAGAGCACATAGTCACTCTCTGCCATACTTTCCCTTTTTGATTTCTACTTTATTTTCAAAATTGAGCTCTATTTAATTTCCACCAACAGTCCTTGGGTTAATATTTCTCTTGACATTTTGGGTGTGTGAATTTGTTCTCTGATGTTACCTCAGGAAGCGATCATGAGAATAATATTTCAGGAGTTCTTATGTGTTTTCAAAAGTATATCTGTGCTCTTTCTGCTTGAAATTAAGTTTTGTCTGATTAAAAAAAATTAGCTTATGTTTCCTTTCCTTGGGTCGGTTGAATATTCTCTTCTGTCCTAAAGTGCTGCAGTAAGAAATTCTTATGATAAGCTAATTTATTTACAATCCTTTGCTCTTCTGTGTAGAATTTCAGACCATTTTTTTTCTTTTCGTACCGGCAATTTTACTGAAATATGTTTTGGTGCTGATTGTTGTGAGCAGTGAAGTGTATGGTGATAAGAACACTGGCTTACTGTTCGGCTAACACCAATGTTAACCCCGATGAGCCTTGATTTTCAGGGTTTGGGCAGTTACAAAATGGCATAGACACCCTTGAATTTGTTATCTGAGAGAGTCATCCTCATTTTTATATGCCAATTTTGGCATTATGACCTCATTTTTGGAATCTAAGTATGGCAGTAAATGAGAAGTGAGTACAATAACAGATTTTGAGATGCTCTCTGAATATAAATTTCAAGCTTGTTTTATTTTGTTTCATGAGATTTCTGCCCTTTATTTTTCTCATATATTAGTAGGCTTGAGTTTGATGGTTTATTTTCCTTATTTATGTGTGAAATTAGTTGGGCTGAATTTTGTTCAGAATGGCAGCTTGATAAAGATATTCTAATAGAGCTCCTTTGTTTGCGGTGATTTAATATGGCATCCATCAAAATTAGACAGCCATTTGCTTCCTAAGATTCCTACATTGGGTTTCTTCCTTTTTGCCTGGAGTTTCTATTTTACTGTCTCTGTTAGTCAAGATCCAATTTGACTCCATTTCCAACAGTGTGGGTCCTGTCCTCAACTAGAGGCTTGACTTAAAATTTTGTTGTAGTGGACCAAACTCTAACCAATCTCAGTAGCTGTTCCAAGATTGGGCTCCTATACCTGCTGAAAGGTATTTTTTTTGGGGGTGGTGGTGGTGGTCAACTTGGCTGAACTTGTAATAAGAAATTGGTGAAGTCCAACGTGAGGTCAGACGGTAGGCCTCTGCTTAGGTGGGTGGCCTGTTTGGTATGTATAAGCAATACGGAGGAAAACTGTTTGCATCTCTTCCTCCTGGGCTGGATCTTACATCTGGCTTCTTTGAATGGCAGTGCCCACATGGCATGTGAGGTTGCCTGGAGACCTTGGCTTTCCTGTACTCTACCTCTAGTGACCTGTGATGTTCCTGCTTCCTCATTCATCACTCTGGCCACTGTATAAGTTGAGATAGGGTTCAACATCTGTGACTGCTTAGACTCCTTGTTAAAAAAATTATCTCGTACACATTGATGAGTCTCACTGGTTTTGTTTCTCTAGGAAACTCAGTCTAACACAAGCTGTTACCATTTTGGAGTTCCCCAATGCTCAAAGACATCGGAGATCTGGCTGTTTCCTTGTTCTCCCCACAGTGTCATCATGGTGCAAATGTTATGATTTGCCCCCGCTGCCATAGTTTAGGGTCCAAGGGGTGTTTACATTCATTGTAAAATTTTTTCATGGAGTTTTTGTTTTGCCATTTAGTTTCTCATTCTCTCTTATAAAAGAACAATATAGAGAATTCAAAACCTATGTTTTTACTTCTATTTTCCTAGAGTTTTCCAAATCATTTTAGAATATCGAGATTCATTTATAGTGTCCTTATCTTTTCAATAATGAATTAATCAACAGAAATGAAGGACGAGCACAGCAAGGTACTGTGTGTGTATGTATTTTTATTTGGCAGAATGGAGTACTGCTGTTGACAGTGTTTCTGTATATGAGTCTGGGTGCATTCCCAAAGTCTGATATTTCGACCATAAATACTTTTTACTTTTGAGCATAGGTATTTTCCCCTTTAGTTTATGGTTTGTGGCACTGTTTGTAGAATCACTCTTTATTTTCAAGTTACTCTTGTCTCCTGAGATGAGGCTGGCTCTATAACATAGCTAATTACTCAGTGATAGCTTGCTTCCCCCCCAACAACCCTAAATTACTCAGTTACTGTGTTCTGAAAAAGAGGACACCCTAGAATTCTAGGTGCTCTGGGGGTATTTCTTTTGTTTGCTCTTTGGTTCACTTTTCAGTAGAAGTCTGACTAATTCCAATCTCATCTGGCTAGATTTCTTGATTTTTAAAAAAATTTTATCACTCAAAATCTTTTGGTAAGATAAGTTAGTCTTGAGTTCTGAAAAAGTCACAGTCTTGGGAAAGGAAACGATATTAAATTCAGACAATTTTTTTCTTAATGCTAATAAGTGGAATATTTGTTTATCTCTTTTTTCCTACTAATGTTACTGGCTACCTTGGCAATTGAAAAAGGAATTGTATAGAATAAGACTGATTTGATGGTGACATTCATTTTCCATTTCTAATATTGAAAAGCTAAATCTCCAAGGCCACTAGCATTGAATTGATTCTGACTTACAATGAGTGACTAAGACAGGGTAGAACTAACTCTGTGGATTTTCAAGGTTGCAATTATTTTATGGGAACAGAAAGTCTCATTTTTATCCTCAATGAGCTGATGGGTTTGAACTGCTGAGTTTTCAGTTAGCAACCCAATACAAAACCCATTATACCATCAGGACTCTGTAAACATGACCACATGATATAAGATAAGGGTTAATGGAGGGTGAAATATTGAGACTATTGACTTTAAACTCTTTATAAAGTACTGTGAACTTAGACTCACATGACTATTCAATATGAGTGCTTCAAACGCTTGACTATTGATTCAATGTTAAATATGCTTATGGAAAAATTCCTTTATATGAATTATCAGTTTTTTAAAATAAATATATGATAAAAGACATTTTTAAAGAAAATTATTGGTAAACTGTTTTATCAAATAAATGAGACCTTCCTATTTATACTCAAGGAGATTCAGAAAATTTTAGAAGTATGTATGAATAACAAGTTCTTTACAGAAAATGAATAAACTTTCTCTTCTTTTTAAATTTATTTTTTGAATATGCTTTATTTTCAATGAAAAAGATGCAAGCATTCAACTTTTGGTCATCCTTTCAACAAGGAAACCCTCCAGAAAATAGTCATAATCCAAGCAGGAGACAATGCTCCCATTAGAAAACTTGATCATTCATAAAATCCTTCTTCTTTTTGAATAAAGACCACTTGTTCATTAAATGCAAGAGAAGCATATTTCCAATCACATGTCAGACTTCCATGGACACTGCTGCCTCAACTTTAGCAACAACCTATCTTGATGGACTTTCACTCTAACTGAACAGATTTTCCATATGAATATTCATTTCATGCTTAAATGATCAGACAAACTTTGTCTTTTCTATGGTAGTCAGAAATGGAGGCTAATCATTTGAAGTTCAGAGGCATGCACAACAATAGCATGTGACTTTAAATTAATTTAGATAGTCATACAAATATATATATGTATATGTAAATATACGCAATACAACTTCAAAAAATTCTGGATTGTAACAGGCAAACTAACTTGTCATTAGCTATCTAGTCTAATTGACAAGACTCTGTTTCAGGAACACGGTCATTCAAATCAGAAGTCAAAACAGAGGCTGCTGTTCTGCCTTCCAGGACAACAGAACTCAGCATCTTGATGGCCGCAGAGCACACATTCTTACAACTGCTGGAGTTGCAGGCAGGTCATCAAGCTTGTTCATATGGTCCTTCTCCATTACATTTCCAACATAGTCAAGTGCTTACCACATTATGATGACATTGTTTCTGATACAACTCATTTCTCCTGGAGCCCTCTAACTGCTCCCTAAACACCACCCTACAAAATACCATGAGCTAATGTGATCCCATTTTCAAGTTTTATGTTCTTCAAGCCAGTTTCTGAAGTTGATAGGTTATTTGTGTGAGTGCCACAAAGAACAATATTTTGATTCAGGCAGGATTTCTTTCCCAATAAGAAAAATAGGTTGAAATAATTGGTGCTCATTGAAATCATGTTTGCACCCCCAAACATAACAAGACAAAACAAAAACACCCCAAATCCAAAACACTCCAAAACAAAGCAAACCCCCACAAACCGAGATCAATTCAAATTGCAGTCTACTGAGATAATATCTCTCACTCTCTGACTTTAATTCGTGTCTCCCTGAATCTTCCTCTACTTCAATGACTCAGAAATGCTGCCATATGCAGGGCAGTTGTGATGGCAGGTGCAACTCTTGATAAACATCATTTTCTCATTAAAGATTTCACCATTGGGACATCTGAAGTCCACACCCGTGGTTGTTGTTTTGTTTGGTGTGCAGCATCGGCCATCGGTGCAGACACCACAGATCTTGATATTATAAGTGTCAAAACTGGTGCAGCCAAATAGATGAAATGTGAAAGGATTGGTAATTCTCATGGTAGCCATGCAGCTTTTGCCCGCCTAAGGAAAATGAGGGAGAAGAAATCATTGACTTTATAAAAAGGTAGCCTGTTTGAAGACTGTGTAAATAGACAATCTTAATTTTGTCTGTCTTTTGCTTTTACTTTGCAGGGAGGAAGTTGGAAGTTTTCAAGGAGTAGACCTAGTCCATCTTAGAGTGTTTCAAATTTGTTAATGCTGGGCTGAACCCCGGTGGCGTAGTGGTTGTGCGCGGGACTGAGGCCCACTGGGACCGAGGTTCAATTCCAGCAGTGGGGCTGGGCCTCCTACTCCCACCACTGGAGAGCAGTGATGCCCAAAAAGGAAAAAAAAATTGGCAATGCTACAGAGCAACGTTCTCAACCTTCGGATCATGACCCCTTTGGGGGTTGAACAATCCGTTCATAGGGGTTGTCTATTCATAACAATAGCAAATTTACAGTTCTCAAGTAGCAATGAAAATAATTGTGTGGTTGGGGATCACCATAACATGAGGAACTGTATTAAAATATGGAGGCATTAGGAAGGTTGAGAATCTTGAGATTATATACCATAACACAATTCTCCATTCCCTTTATATGGCTCAATGCTTATTTGGGGGGAGATAATGGACCTCTAATAATAAGCCTGGTAAGAGACCTAAACTTTGGTCGTATTCACTCCCATTTCAGGAAAATTAGGTAATAGAAGCAGATCATGAAAATACCTTCAGGTTCACTTCCAGGTTAGTTTCACAAGGTCTGATTCTGCAGATGCGGTGCTGCCTTTCTAACATGCAGTAGGCATTGTCATTGGTAGTTCGGAAAGAGATACCCATCCCGCAAGACCTCGAACAGGAGCTCCACTCTGTGGTCTGGACCTTACAACTGGTTGACATCATGGATGGCTCTGGACCAATCGTGCCTTCAAGTGGATAACCTATGAGGAGAAAGCAACAACATTCATCTAAGAAGCAAGCATCACATCCTGCTTTTCTAGGCAAAGATCAGACTTAGCTGGTGGGTTCACTATTTTGAACAGGGTTACTTCACACTGGAGGACTCTCCACAGTGACCTGAAGGATAGCAACTCACTTGCAAGGGCCGTGCCAACCGTTGTGAGCTTCTTGGACTCATCACAGGCCCACTCCACACAGCATTTCCATGGACGCTTAACCAGTTGTGGAGAGCGGCAGCCAGGCGGGGGCGGACCAAAGTCTCGGGGGCAAAGGGTCTGGCAGGCTACAATTCGATTTGAGCAAGTGCACTTCAATTTGCAATCGATCTCAAAGGTCTGTCCGTTCTGGTATGCTTTCCCTTCGTAGTAGCAGGGGGCACCTTCTGTACCTGAGGGAGAGGAAGGGGATGTAGGGATTAGATGAGTTTGGTCCCTGTAGTTGGAACTAAAAGGGCATTAGAGATGTGTAGGATGAATAGCTGGTGTCCTTTGAAATATACTTTCAGATTTGGAGTTTCGGGGATTGGGGTGCTGGGCATGTGAGCAAGGAGGAGGCTGGATACCAAGAAGTGCCGGGGTTGGGACTGCAGGTCTTACTTTTGCACACTCCAGTTGTGCGGTCCGGTGGCGTGCCAAGGTCACAGTAGAGGAGCTTGTTGTAGTCACAGCGGTCGGGCGCCCCACAGGACTCGCCTAGTTGCTTGGCACACATGGGGCAGCAGTTGCAGGAATCCTTCACCACGGTCACTCCCGGGGGGCAGCTGATAGTTGACTCGGAGTCACACTGACATGGCTCCGTGCAGCTCTGAGCCACCGTGGTCTGCAGAGAGAGGTGGTGGTCAGCAGGGCCCTGACCTGGACTGAGATGGGAACCCGCCTCTTTACAGCTCTGAGTCCACCTTTATCCCTAGCCCTGGCAAGGGTTGTCTTGCTTACCCAGCTGCAGAGGGCAAGCAGGAAAACCGTGAGGAGAACAGAGCCCATGGTAGCGGCAGACATGGGTGAGGCAAGAGCCCGGACAGCTGCAGCAGGACAGGCGCTGGAGGTCAGGCGGGTTGGCCGTCCGTAGTGGGCGTTCCGCGTTGGTGCTTGCCTGGAGGTGTTGGACTGTCTCCAGCGTTGGAGGCTGTTGGCTGGTTCGTTGACGTGCTGCAGGCAGTCTCTGTTCCTGTGGTTGGAACTGCACAGACTGCCTCCTCCCAGTGGGAAGAGTTGTGTGAGGTTGGGGCTGGTGCCCTGGGGTTTTTAAATGCTCAGGGAAACCCCAGGTCATCAGGAGAGAATGGAGTCCAAAACAAAAAGGGACATACCTCGAATTCCTCTCCATCTTTCTGCCATATCCACCGAACTGGATTCATCCTCACCCTTTGAAAATACATTTCTCATGTCTGATAAAGGCACTGCACTCCCATTTTGACAGAAAAAGAAATAAACACCAAATATTGCCAGCATCAAATAAAATTATTTCTCTCATCCCTTTTGATTCCCACCACTCCGATTTCTCTCATTTAAAGAGATGCTGACAAGTAGTAGTATTACTGTATTTAACCCACTTCTATTCCTAATGGCCATCCCTGCTGTAGTCTCTAACAGATACCCTTTCTAGAAGGTAAGTAGCTGGAGAAGGTGTAATAGCAGGCCTTCCTGAAACAATCAAGAAGACTTCCTTTTAATTTTTTTGTAATCATTTTCATGTTAGATAGTTGTATAGGCTTTAAACTTACCAGAGGACAGAAAAGGTTAATCTTAAGCTCTAAGATGTTTCCCTGCACAACTCGGATTCCATATTGGAATAAGAAGTTTGTTCCATTGCCATTTGAGACACAGATTTAGTTGCCCATTGCCAAATAAGAAAGGGACCAATCCAAGAGCAGGATACTAGATGCAGCTGCATGGGGAAGCTATTTGTTATACATTTTTGTGTGTTTTAAAAAATTATGTAGTACTTTTATTATTGGAGGTATAGTGAAGAAAATGGAATAACTGGCCATCAATGGTTTTAGAAAGAATTCTTTTATTATTAGTTGGATCAATATTTATACTTTAGTGTGCTATGAATTGGATTTTGTATGCCTCCACCCACACCAACGCCAAATATGAGTGGTCAATACTAACGTCCACAACTGTGGTTAGAGTTCCCTTAGCAACAAGTTGTGTTTAGGCTAGAGTATATCCGGACTCCATCTTTTCTGAGATATAAATGAGATGAAACAAGCTAGAAGAAGAAGCAGAGCCACAGGAGCAAGAGAAGCACTATCACAAGAAGGCCCCCCAGACACAGGAGCACAAAGAGGTAAAGTCCTTCCCAAAGCCAACAAACAGACAACACCCTGAATTCTGACTCATGTCCTCCTAAACTCTGACTCAGTTGGGTTTTGTTGGTTAATGCTTTTCAGTCATGGTATTTTATGATAACAGTACTCACAACAAACAAACAAGCAAACAAAAACAGCACCCACATCACATCTAGATCACTAACCCAGAATTTGATTCTGGAATTTGAAGTACTACTTTAACAAAGATGTATAATGAGGATATTGTTTTAAAATTGCATAATGAATAGGAGCTGGAAGAGTTTAAGGTGCTGAAAACAGTAAAAACCCATACTGCCTTAAAGAGACTGCTGGAAGAACTATACTAATGAAAGGAAATGATGAGTATGGGATTGGATAAGGGAGAAAAGATATTTTTTTATGCAGTAAAAATAACTGTCATGAATTATGAGAGGTATTAGATTAGAAGTAGAACTTCCAATTAATGAATTGGGATGTCTGACTAATGAGATTTTGAGGCAAGATATGAAAAGGACTACATGGTTTGTCCTTGCCAAGTATAATTTAATGAAAGAAGAATGAGATGGAGGTGAAAATGCATAGTGAATAATGAAAAATTCAAGATTTGGAAAATTCTGTGATGTAAACTATAAGTACACATGCTAGAATATGCAACAGTGTCATAACTACAACATCCTTTGTTAAAGAGATTAACATGGCTCCTATTGGATCTAACCATTTGCCACACAATGAAATCTAAAGGTGACAAAACAGCTGTGAGTCTGCCTCTTGGAATTCTCCAGGAAACACACAGACCAACGAGGTGCATCCTCCAAGAAGGAGAATCCCTGAAGTACTTTTGAGAGGCTGAAACTTTTTGAAGAAACACATGGAGGAGGTTCTCTCCATTTCTGAGCCTTGGGCGATGGTGTCTCTACATTCTAAGGAAAGTCCTCTCTAATCTCATCTTCTATTCCACTTCCAGGATTTGGGATTACCATTTCTTCTTCTTCTTTGGTTTTAGATGGGTCTAAAAAAGGAGATACTATTGTTTGGTTCCTAGAGCATGACAACCTTCTCCTCTGACCTTTGGGTAGCAGGAATACTCCCCTTCCTACCTTAATGGAAAGGCCAAACTCCAAAGATACCTAGAAGACTTTAACATTGAGTAGGTGAATGTGTTGTGCATAGAACAAGGCAATAGAGTTCTAGGTCCAAAGACAGAATGTCATGAATTGGATGGAGTTCCTCTCCCCACTTCCCAACCTGCTCAAAAGCATGCAATGTAAATCCTAGCTTCCAATTTTTTGCTACAACCCCATTGAGGAATCGATTGTCTTCGTGTTAGTAAAACAGGATGAGTGTATAGAGTAATTTGAGTTAATCTTTTTGAGATAAAGATGAGATTCAAGATGTATGTGAGAAAACTGGCATGGGGAAATAGTAATGGCAGCCCACATGACTAGTGCCTTAAAGTAGAAGCCCCAAAAGATGAGGACCTTCCTCTTTGCTGACACATAGAGAAGACTGCCCCCCCCCTTGATGTAGTATTGATTTATAATCTCCTAAACTGTTGGAAACACATTGGCACTTGTAAAACTCACCACTTGTGGTCTCTCTCCCAGCAGTTCTAAATTCTGGAGGCAGGATGTCTTGTTTTGGTAGTAGCTCATGGTAAATATGGTTAAGAAAATCCAAGCACATCTCCATTTCTTCATAATGTTAGCTATTTCACCAAAGGCTCAGTTAGATATTTGAGTATTCACTGAAGAGCTACACTGTTTAGCTGCTTTGATAATAACTCCTGTTATTTTATGTACAGGAAACATTCCAAGGTTATTGTCATCTCACCTTTTTAACTGTGGTTTTCACCATTAAGTAGATTTATTCCAGCATTTTATTTTTAGTTATTATTGAATATACTTATGGTAAGTGTATTTTTAATGTAAAGCAACCTTTGAAAATGATATTCTTATAAAAAGAAAAAGGAAATAATACTCTTAGAGTAGTCTGCCATTTTTTTTCACTGGAGTTTAATTTGTTCTGCAGAGAAATAACCAAGAAAAAATATCTACTCTACCTACAGGTCATAATCTGAATATCTCCTCCCTCCAAGAGTCATTTTGAAGGAGAAAATTTCACATTGTCCTGGGTCACTCCTTCAAAATCAGGAAATGGGAGAAGACTATCCACTTGAGGCTTTGCCACATGGAGACAAGGCTGGCACCTGTCAACAGAAATAGGAGATCTTTGATGTAAAGTTAGCTGAGAACAGGGGATGGAAAAATCTATATTATAGAGGAGGCACTGATAGTTGGTGAGCACAGTGGGTCATTGGGGAGGAGTAACTTCACATTAGGGATGAATGGCAAACAATGATTGTACAGAAATTTTGAATATGTTTCTCCACAACCCTTAGTGAATCTCAGCATGGACTAAACCTCATGGTGACCTTGGAAGGCAGCATGGCATAACCCAGGACCTACACTAAAAGGCCTGTCTGAATGAACTGAGCCCTGCATCCTTGTTGCCTGTGTCCTTAGACTAAGAACCTGGGTACTCAGATGGGCGGGGGGAGGAGGGGAGTGAGGGGAAGCAGAGGCAGTCATTGGACCTTTGGGGAACCTCCAGCTTGTTTGGGTAACCAATTTATTGACACCCAGAGTCATTGTATATTCAGTACCTCAATGCTGCCCTCTAAGTGACATGACAGATCTGATATGTTGGGCAGGGATCTGGACTTCAAAGAATTAACCAGGGAATTTTCCCACTGATACTCATTCTCAGAGCTCAAATGTGAGCGAGAAATGTATATGGCAACCACTCATGGATTGTGGCTCATGGTGTAATTAGATCCACAGTCTCCTCATCCTGACAATATCCTAAGTTCTGTGTCACTGGAAAAATTGCTGTTTTACCTTTTTGTTTCTAGGGAATTTTGGTTTCCTGCAGTCAATTCATTTGGGATTTTGTTCATTTTTTTGTTGCTGGTTTATTTTTCTTATGGCGTTTTGATATTGTCGCCACATGACCACCAAACTAAACCTGAGTCATGCATGTCCCATGGGCAATCCGAGGATTCTGGGACCCCACTTAACTGTAACCGCAGTCAAAGAAGACTTAGCTCTGATAACCTGACCCTGCTCTACACTCACCCCCATGAAATGATCACTGGGTATAAGGCTGCTGCAACAGCGAAGTGTGGCGAAGAGAGCAGATGGTGCCCAGCTTTCAAACAGCATAGAGTGTGGAGTCATAAAGACTTGTTTTTTTTTAAATGCAGCCATTTAATCAAAGAATCAACTGATTCTACATGGAAGAAGCACACCAGCTTGTGTGATCCAAAGATGACAATAACAAATTCAAATATGACAAATAGAAGCATTAGGGCCTAAATTGGGAACATCCAATTTATAAAAGTCTATGGAGGACAGTGGGAGTCCAAAACCCATATGCAGAGTATCTAGTGAGATTAAGTCTCTTGCAGATTCCCGCAAGCTTCAGGCCAGGCTCTAGAACAGCTTTACTGAGATGGAGATCATTGTAATTGATTCTTCTTGGCTGAACTTGATACATGATACCTTCCCCTTGACCCAATGTGAATTTGTTCTAGGAAAAAGTGTCTCTTCCTAATTACTTGATAAAATTTTTATTCATGGATTTTAAAGTATTTTATTGTGGTCTTTTCATTCTTACTCATATATTTTTTCACTGTCATATCACTATTGTTTTATCTTACTACTTTACTTTGTTTTATTATTATTGTTGTTGGATTTTCAGTGTATGAAGCATAGAAGTAGATGTGTAGGGTTAGTAACTGAAGTAAGCGTTTACAGGGGATGAAAGGTGGGGGGGTTTAAGTTAGGGAGGGTGAGGGATTTTGAGATGCAACAATTCCATTCCTATAAAGGTGGGAAAACTAGAACTTATTGTCATTTTGCCTAACACATTTTAAAACCAATTTAACCATAAAAATGAAGTGTTTAAAACTGATTTTAGTAACGATAGTACAATACTTCATATATTGAAACATTTAATTATTTGACATATAGGCTATTTGCCAGGAAATCTGTAAAAATGTGGCAGTGGGTACTATCTATACTAATAGGTTATTTAAAGCAAAGTAGAAGACATACATCAGGCAAAGTCTTGAACATTTTCTAGAAGGAAACTTCCATTATCTCCAGGGACACATACTAATCCTCTCCTCAGCTTGGATGTTTTCACTGAACAAGGACCCACCCCAAGCTAACACCTAAGACACACACACACACACACACACACACACACCAGAAAAAGATTTTGAAAAGTGTTCCAAGGTCCCAGGCCCTCTAGTCATTGGGACTTTGGTGTGAATATATATGACTTGGAACTTGATGCATCATCCATTCTCCTTTCCCTTTTCTGAAGTTAACTGTTGGTGTAGAGTCATGTAACTCTGTCTTGTCTGGCTTGTTTAGAAAACAAAGGCAGATGTTATCTGTTATCTATCACATTATAGAGAAGTTGGAAAACATTGAAATGTACAAAAAGAAGTCTCTTCAAGTCTGCTTCATCAAAAAACAACCATAATTTCACATATTCCTTAAGTGTTTTTCTATCAGCTTTATTTTCTCCATAAGTAAGTTCATAGTGTACATGGCATTTGAAGTGTATGAAACTAAAGTCTATGGGAAGGGCTGGGGGAGAAATGGGGAACTGATATCAGGGTCTCAAATGTGAAGAGAATGCTTTGAAAATGATGATGGTGGCATATGTGCAAATGTGCTTGACACACTAGATGAATGTATGGATGAGGTGTAAGAGTTCTAGTAAAAGTAAGGGGGGAAAGAATATAATACAAACAAACTAACAAAATATCTTTGTGGCTAATGACAGAAAGGAACTCGGTGACGGACAGTAGTTTCCATTCAATGAAGTACTTACTTCAGAAGACAGTATTGGAGCTACAGCTCAGGGTGAGGGACATATCAGAGCAGAGCACATAGAAGCAAATGAAGGGAGAGGAAGAGAGTGGAGCTTATCCTTCCCCACCAGCCCTTGAGGACGATTTCCCTGCTCAGAGCAGCCAATGCACAGAGAGGACCATATGACCACACATACCACTATGGAATAAGACATCCTTTGTTGACCTGTATCCTTACAGTGGCAACACTGGAGGCACAGTGTGGGAACTGCATCTGATCTGACCCCACCACACCAGTGAAAAACACCAATGTGTGTGCAGCAGAACAGCAAGTGGAGCAAAGCAAAGGAGTCCTGAGGGCGTACCAAAAATAGACTTTGGGATCAGGGCATGGCATCTCATCAGACTCAAACAGAAAACACTCCTAAAGGTCAACAAACAGACACTGACCTTTTTGTTTTGGAAGTTTTCTTTTCTTTTGTTTTGTTGCTTTGTTTTGCTCTGTCCTGTTTTTGTGCATATTATTATCTCTGCAGATCTGTAGATAACATAGGTGGGATAAACAATCTGGAAGAGGAAACTATGGGACTGACAGTTCTGGGGACACGTGACAGGGGGAGGTAAGGGAATGGAAGTGTTGTCAGCAAACCCAGGGACAGAGGAAAAACAAGTGATCCAATATCAGTAGTCAGGAGGGTATAAGAGGCTTGGTAGAGCTTGATCAAGGGCAACGTAACCAAGAGGAACTACTGAAACCCAATGAAGGCTGAGCATGAGAGTGGGACAAGAGGAAATTAAAAGGAAACACAGGAAAGAACTAGGTGTCAAAGCGCATTTATAGAGGTCTAAATACAGGCATGTACACATGTCAATATATTTATATATAATGATGGGGAGATAGATCTATGAGCATATATTTATAAGTTTAGTATTAAGATAGCAGATGGACATTGGGCCTCCACTCAAATACTCTTTCAATGCAAGAATGCTTTGTTCCATTAAACTGGCATTTCACAATGCTCATCTTCTCAACAGGATTGCTGAAGAGAAATCAGGTGCATATGCAAATGTAGTGAGGAAAGTTAATGGTGTCCAGCTATAAAAGGATATACAGTCTGGATTCTTAAAAGCTTGAAGGTAAGCAAGTGGCCATCTAGCTCAGAAGGAACAAAGTCCACATGGAGAAACCGCATCAGCCTATGTGATCAGGAGGTATCAAAGGGATCAGGTATCAAGCATCAAAGAACAAAAAAAATCATATGAGTGTAAATGAAGGGAAAAGCAGATCGGGCACTCAGAGTCCATGTATAGGCAACAGGACATCCCCCCCCACAGAAGAGTCGTGAGGAGGAAATGAGCCAGTCAGGGTGCAATGTAGCAAAGATGAAACATACAACTTTCCTCTAGTTCTTAAATACTTCCTTCACCTATTATCATGATCACGACTCTACCTTACAAAGATAGCTAGACTAGAGGATGGACACAGGTACAGAGAGGAACTTGAAGCACAGGGATTCCAGAACAGATGATTCTTTCAGGATCAGTGGAGATGGTGGAGGAAGGTGGAGTAGGAGGGAGGAACTGATCACAAGGATCTACTTATAACCTTCTTTCTGAGGGACATATAACAGAAAAGTGGGTGAAGGGAGATGTCAGACAGTATAAGACAGAACAAAATAATAGCAATGTATAACTTATCAAGGTATTCATGAGGGAAGGTGGCAGGGAGGGAGGGGGAAAATGAGGAGCTGATACCAAGAGCTCAAACAGAAATTGTTTTCAGAATAATGTTGACCATAGTATGCAAAGGTGCTTGACACCATGGGTGTATGTATAGATTGTGATAAGAATTGTAGGAGCCCCCAACAAAATGATTTTTAAATGTTAAAAAATTATTCAATAAGATAAAAGGGGCAGAAAATAATGAGTCAGGTTTCCTGCCCACTCATAACAATAGTCAAAATATTTCTAGGCCTTAAAGCTTGCACTAAGTTTCCACAAAGTTGATGTTCCTCTTCCTTCCTTCTAAGGAACATAGATTGTACAAAGACTAGAATCCTCCAGACAACGAGCTTTCAATAGAAATCAGGAATCAGAATCAAAGGAGGATACTAGATTATTTGTCCCTATGGTATATTGCATTAATGTGGGCTTACATCATCCCATATGCTCTGCATTGTGAATTCTGACCTGTGTCTATGGTAACAATCTCACTTTGGAGTAATCTTACAATGATAAGATCAATATAGAAAGTATTCTGTGTCTCCACCTTACTCAAAATGTGAACAAAGTCATCACCCTTTGTTTTTGAAGTATGATCTCCTGAAAGACAAGATTTACTCCTGTATCAAAGTTATTCCACTCTATGTAAGAGCAATTTTGCAGGCAGACCAAGAAACCTCAAGACCATCAAAGAAGAGGAGTCACCAGCATTGCACCTTCAGATCTCTGAAGTGGTAAAGGCTGAAACTAGAGGCTCTAGCACAAAGATCGTGGGACAGGACAATGGGAAAAGTCTGGAGTCACAGGCCAAAGCTAGTAGCAGACCAAGGAGATCAAAGACAGAAGGGAGAAGGAGCAGTGTGATGACGAGACTGAGAGGCGGGCAGTGTGCTGGCTTCTGGGCCTCTGGAGGCAGGAATGCTGAGGACTAGAGGGAGACTTGGATGGTACCTGAGAAGAGATGTGGCTGTGGGTGGGTAACTCTATCAGTGATGATTTCTCATCATGGCTTGTTTTAGCCTGTTGACTTCCCTAATAAATCCTGCTTAATGTGACTGTTCTCTGTGTGTCTTGTGTGGTTATTGCAAGAGATTATTGAACTCAAGTGCATATTAGTGTGATTTTGGTGGAAGGGTTGGTGTCAGCATAAGGGCCAAGGGTGGAGGCAGCCCAGACTTCTGCTTATGGCAATTGGGTGGAGTTGCATGTTCCTTCTCCTCTGAGTAGCCTCCTCCACCGAGGAGTTCAGATAAGGTCTCCATTTCCCATTTCATTTACTCAATCCTATATCCCTGGTCTTGAAAAAATTCCTTGTCTGTCTGCCTTAATTGGTGCTTCAGTGTGCCTTTCCACTATCTCATAGAGATGGATATCATTTAGTATGTTTGCTCTTATATCTGGCTTCTTTTACTCTGTAGTCAATAATTCATTTTCATTTGTCTGTAGTATTTCACTGCATAGATATGCACACTTTTTTTCATTCTACTGCTAATATTTGTGTGAGTGGTTTTTGATTTTAAAGGAATAACACTGCTTTGAGAGTTCTAAACATGTCTTTGTTCTTTTCACTTGGATATATGTCTGTAAGTTTATAGTATATAGCAATTATGCATTTTGCTTTATTATTCTATTATAACAGTCTACTAGGTTATTTATTTTAAAATTATATTTATTGTTTCAATATCTTTTCTACCTAATGGAAGTTTTAAAGTACCTTATGTTCTTGTGATATTGATTGTAACTAATCAATGATATTCTGTGCTCCATAGTAACTTCATAATAACTAAACTTCTAATACAGAAGATGGAAAGCAGAAGAATAGTTAGCGTACTAGAATTTGATTATTTCTGAAAAATGTTGAACTTTAATTAATATCCAAATAATTGGTCAATGAATCTTTGAAGAACTATTACTTCTAAGAATGTCTCTTAGAAGGATCGTGAGACATTGGTATGGACATAACATCAGGAAAGACCAATTTCTAGAAAAGGATATCACACCTGGTAAAACAGAGGGCATAAAAAATGAGGGGGGAAAGAATACAGTAATTTTTTGTGTTAATTTAATTTTATTTTTTTCAATTATTTTATTGGAGACTCATAGCTCTTAATAACATTCAATACATCATTTGTATCAGGCACATCTGTACACATATTGCCATATTCATTTCAAAATTATTTTCCACTTGAGCCCTTGGTATAATCTCCTCCTTCTCCCTCCCCTCCTTTTTTTAATAAGTCATTTTATTGGGGGCTCATGCAACTCCCATCAGAATCCATACATACATCAATTGTATGCAGGCCACGTTTGCACACTTATTGCCATCATTACTCTTAAAAATCCTCCCTCCACTTAGGTTCTCAGTATCAGCTCCCTATTTTCCCTCCCCCCCGAACCCTTAGTAATTTACAAATTGTTATTATTTTTTCATACTATTTTAATGAGGAAAACTTTACTATGTCACATCTGCACAGTAACTAAAACAATGCAATGAAACATGCCAACAATCCTGACGGTGATACAGGCCTGGGCAAGGTTATGTTCAGTTATCCTATAGGTAGAAGTCAATAGAACAGCAACTAACCACAGCAACAACAATTCAAAGAGAGGATGCTTTATTATTTAGTCAGTATCTATGTAGGCCTTTCACTGAGCAGGGATAGGGAGATAAATGTATGTGTGGTTTGAGTGTGTTTTTTGTTTTACAATTTTGCTGGCACATAATCCACATAATATATAATTCCAAATTCATTCATAAAATAAAGAATAATGCAGTCATTACCACAATGAAATTTAGAACATTATCTTTTTATAGTTAAATCGCTTTAATATGAGCTGCATATACATCATCACAATCAGTTCTAATGCTCCCTTCTCAATTCCACATACATTGTGTGCGCCCCCAGTCTCTCCAACCTCATGAACTCCAAATCCCCCATGCCCTATAAGCCCTTGAGTTAGATATCATTACTATGCATCTACTCCTTCTGTGCTTCACAAACTGAGAAACACAAACAAAATAAAGTGGTAAGTATAAAATCATAACAATGCACAGGCAAAAACACACATAGTAAGTAAGAAATAAAAGAACTCCCTTATCATTTAAAATGCCAGGGAACAAATTTTTGTCATGCAACAAGTAAGAAATACTTTCACCTAGGCAAATTCAGGTTGAGGCAACAGAGAGCTCAACTGATCAATTATCTAGTTGGTCCATGATAATCAAGCTGACAAAGATGTCTTTCCTTTGGTCAGAAAGGAGCTTTCAGGAATTCATCTGACTAGATGCTCTGCTGATGAGTTTGGGGCTCCCATTGTCCATCATAGCCTTCCACAAATGGCATGTTCACAATTTGAACTCTGATACTTTTCCCTTCATCGCATTTCAGTTTTGTTACTGTCACCTTTGGATGACACAAACTGGTGTGCTTCTTCCATGTGTGCTAGAGTGCGTCTTCACTTCTCTGGCTACTTGTTTGAAAGCATCCTCTTAATACCCCAGACCCTACTCTGATTGATATCTGGCTACCATCTGCTCCCTTCACCACGCTTTGCTGGAGTCCCCTTATCTTCACTGATCATTTCATGAAGGTGAGTGTCACGTAGGGCCATTTGATCGGAACTAACAATTCTTGGATTGGGGCTGCAGCTAAGTGAGAGCTCAGAATCTGTCTTCCTCTATGTGAAATATGCATGACTCAGGTTTCCTTTGTCAGTAGCATGGTGACAAAAATCCCCATGTAAACAAATACACCAACAACAGCAACAAAGCAATCAGCAAACAAGAAACAAATGATGGGCAGTAAAACTAAACCCCATACCAACAAAAAGAGAAACATTGTGAGTCATCTTCTTGGTGTATAAGACAATCACACTGGTGACACAGCATTTTTCACACTGGAGGAGGGCAGCAGGGGTGGCCCGGGAAGAGGCGCCGTTTGGCTATGGGGGAGCTCTTGGTCTTGGTGGAGGACCCCTGGAGCCTGACACCCCAGAAGCCCAAATCGCCCCCTCCGGACCACCATGAACCCGTTTTCCCAAGGGGTATCGTTTGGCGGGGGAACACTGAAACCCACCTACTCCACTCCCAGTGACGCTCTTGCTCCCCACCTTGCCCCACGGGGAGCGCGTGGCTGGGGGCTGATAGCTCCTTCCACCACCACTCCCATGGGTACCCCAGACTGCCACTTTGCTCATTCCTTGCCCCAGTGGGGGGCCATGGCAGGGGGCCTGCTGGATTCCACTACCAACCCTCTTGGGGGTTCGCCTGCTCCCCTTCTTGCCCCATGGTAATTGCTTGGCAGTGGACTGAATTCCTCTACCGCAAATCTCGGGGTCACCACTGAGGCCCACTTTTTGAAAGAGTCTCCAGGGTTGAGAAAAACCTGAAGCCCTACATCTCCAATGTCCCGGTACCCCAAACCACACTTTGCCCAAGGGGGATGGCTTGGCGGGAGAGCCTTGAATCCCAACACCCCTACATCTGGGTTACCCCCAAACCCTCTTGGCCAAGGGGCTCACTTGAAGGGGAACCTCTGGATCCCATCACCCACACTCCCAGGGCATCCCGAACCCCTATTTGCCCAAAGGGGATCAATTGACCGGCAAACTCTGGATCGCAGTAGCCCCACTCCCGGGTCACCCCAAAACCCTTTTTGTCTAGGGGAATGGCTTGGTGGGAGACCCCTAGATCCCGACACTCCCACATCTGGGTTACCACAAAATGTTCGTTGCCCAAAGGGGTTCACTTGACGGGGGACCCCTGGCTCCGAACACTCACATTCCCAGGGCACCCCGAACCCCTCTTTATCTAAAGGGGATCAGGAAGTGGGGGATCCCTGCAACCTCGCATCCCCTCTCCCAGTAGCACTCCCGCTTTCCTCCTTGCCCCACAGTAATCACACGACAGTGGCCTGCATTCCTCTACCGCCAATCTTAGGGTCACCATAGAACCCCGCTTTGGCATCACTGCCCTGGTGGGAGTAGGAAGCCCAGCCTTGCTCCTGGAGAGCTGCTGCTGGATTTGAACCGTCAACCCTGTGGGCGCAGCCCCGCACACAATCACTGCATCACAAGGGCTCAGCTGCCACATTTTGAAAGGGTCTCCGGGCTTGAGGAAAACTTGGAGTGCGACACCTGCGATGCTCCAGTATCCCAAACCCCTCGTTGTCCCAGGGGGATGGCTTGGCTGGAGACCCCTGGATCCCGACACGCCCACCCCCGAGCACCACCAATGTCAATTTGTCCAAAGAGGAAAGCTGGGCAGGGGACACGTGGCGCCCAACACTGCCTCTCCCGGGGTCCACAGAGGGCAGCAGGGGTACACCTGGGGTCCAATGTAATGAACCCTGACATTCAAGGTAAGAGTAACTTTGATTTAATGTACAGTTAACACACATGTTAACTTGGCTGGGTCATAATTCTAGAGATTTTGGCAGTTAGGAATCCTCGTAGTCATCCTTGATTTTTTTATCGGATAGAATCATCCCTTCCATTTTTGTATGTCAATTTTGGCATACTGACCTCATTTTTGGAATTCAAATATGTCAAAAAGTGAGAAGTGAGTATGATCAAACAGATTGAGATGTTTGGGGGGGGCATTTATTTTAGCATACTTTTATTCTGTCTAAGGATATTTTTTCTAGCCTTACCTTATTTTTCTCATATTTCATTAGAGTGTACTTTGATGTTTTATTTTTCTTACTTGTGTGTTAGATTAGTTTTTCTTAACTCTGTTCACAATGGCAGCTTGATTAAGATATATTTTCTGATAGAGTTCCTTCTTTTGCTGTGTTGTAAAGTGTATTTTAAAAATTTAGCTGTTTGCTTCCTAAGCTTCCTGTGTTTGTTTCCTCTCTTTTATCTGAAGTTTCTCATTTTATGTCTCCATTAGTCACTCTGTAATTTTGATTTCATTTCCAATAGTGGGCGTCCTTTTCTGGAAGGGAGTCTTGACTTCTGTTTTTTCATAGGAGGCCCAATCATTACCAAACTTGGAAGCTGTTCTTAAATTGGATGCTATACCTGTGTGATAGCTGCTTTTGTTGTTTTGCTCACTTGGCTGAATCTTTAAGGAATTATTGGTGAAATCCAGCCATTAGGTCAAAATCAGATGCCCTCCGTTTTGGGGGTATGGCCTGTTTGATAGATATAAGAAATATTGTGAAAGGCTGGTTTTCTCTCTATTCTTCATGCTGGGCTGGATCTTGCATTAGAACAGCATTGTCCCAGTGACTTGCACACTGCCTGGAGACCTTGAATTTCCCCAATTCTGCCTCCATTGGCCTGTGATCATTCTGCTTCCTGGTTCCTCACACTGATATTTGTGTGCCTCCCTCCAACAGGCATCTGCCCAATGGCTTGCCCACTATATGGCTTCTTGGACCCCTTTCTTGATAAAAAAAAAATTGTAAACATTCATAAATGCCTCTGGCGGTGTGTCTTTAGAAAAGTCTGTGTAACACTACTTGCTACTATTTGGAGCTCCCTAAGGCTAAAGATATTGTATATATTGTATACTTGTTTTCTTTGATATATGTCAACATACTGCAGGTCTTATGATACGTGTCCATGTTTGTATTTAAGGGTTCAAGCGGGTGCTTACGTTTGTTCGGAAGATTGTTCATGGAGTTTTGGTTTTGTCATTTAGTTTCCTATTCTCTAATTTAATGCAACAATTTGGAAATTTCAAAGTCTATGTTTTTACTACTGCTTTTTTTCCTATAATTTCCAAATTCTTTTAGAACAACCAGTTTTTCTTATAATATCATTATCATTTCAGGTGGGAATTCAATTGACAAAATCCAAGTGTGGGTTGAGCAAGGTACTGTGTGTGCATGTATGCCTGCATACATGAGTGTGTGTGTGTGTGTGTGTGTGTGTGTGTGTATGGTAGAGAGGAGTTCTGCTATTGGCAGTTTTGCTGTATTTGTATATGGGTTTATCCCAGAATTCTGATCCTTTGACCATAATTAATGCTCATGATTGTGTAGGATTTTTTTCCCTTTGGATTGTGGCTTGTGAGATTGTTTGCAAAATCTGTCTTTATTTTTAGGAATGTTTTTTACCTCCAGGATGACAGTAGCATTACATCATGTTGTTGTTATTGTCTTTAATCACTTTCCTTGATTGCTCTGCTGATGTTCTGGAATCAAATTAGAATTCTATTTGCCCTTGGGAATTTTTATGTTTGTCACTTTAGCTCACTTTTCAGAAGTTTGGAGAGGTCCAGTCTCATTTGATACAATTTGCATTTTATCCCCCAAATGTGGTAAGATAGATTAATTCTAATTTTTGATAAAGAAAACGCTTTGGAAAATGGAAACTTTGATTTTAATATCAGGCAACTTGCTATTAACTCTGACAATGGAATATTTTCTTATCTCTGTTCTGTTGATGTCATCAATTAATTGTGATTGGGCATCTTGCTAACTGAAAAGGGAGTTGTACAACATGAGACTTGATTTATGGTGACATTTCCATGCCTATTTCATTTTACATGTCTACTACTGTAGAGTCAGGTTGCAGAGCATGCAAACTCAACAATAGTCATAGATTAGCCTTGTCATGTGAAGAGTTGTAAATAAAATGCCCACGGTGATTTGAAAGATGTTAACTACAAACAAGACCAGAAAACCCTTCAAATGCATTGCATTGATTCTGACTTTTAATGACCATATTAAGACAGGATAGAACTGCCCCTTGGGTTTTCAAGGCTGCAAATCTTTTATGGGAACAGAAAGTCTCATTTTTCTCCCCATGGACCGATGGGTCTGAACTGCTGAGCTTTCAGTCAGCAGCCCAACGCATAACCCATTATACCACCAAGGTTCTGTAAACAGGGTCATATGAGAAGGGTGAAATAATAAGAATATTAACTTTGATCTCTTTATAAAATACTGTGAACATAGACACAAGACTGTTCATTCAATATGAGTCCTTGAAAACCACTGATTGTTGATTCAATGTTAATATGCTTATGTAAAAAATCTTAAAAATGAATGATCAGTTTCTTAGTACATATATGACAAAAATATCTTTAAAAATAATTTTATTGGGGGCCCACACAACTCTTAGCATGAGCAATACATATATCAATTATATACAGTCCACATTTGCACATTTGTTGCCATCATTATTCTCGAAGCATTCTCCTTCCACTTAGGCCCTCAGTATCAGCTCTCCATATATCCCCCCCTCCTCCTCCACCATTAAATCTTAATAATTTATAAATTGTCATACTTTGTCATATCATACATTGTCTGGTGTGTCCCTTCACCTGCTTCCCTATTGTCTATACCCTAGGGAGGAGATTACATGTGGATCCCTAGATCCCTACAATTGGTTCCCCCTTTCTACTCTACCTTCCCTTCATTCTCCTGGTAGCACCATTCTCAGCACTAATCATGAAGGGATCATCTGTCCTGAATTCCCATGTTTCAGGGTCTCATCACTACCAGTGTACACCCTCTGGTCTAACTGGATTTGTAAGGTAGAATTGGGATCATGATAGTGGGAAGAAGGAAGCATTTAAGAACTACAAAAAAGTTTCATATTTCATTGTTGCTACACTGTACCTTGACTGGCTCTTCTCCTCCCTGTGACCCTTCTACAAGGGGATGTCACTTTACCTATTGATGGGCTTTGGGTCCCCAATCTGTACTCCCCCTCATTTATAATAATATAGTCTTTATTTCTTTGATGACAGATACCAGATTTCTTTGAAACCTCGTGGTCACACAGGTTGGTAAGCTTCTTCCATGTGGGCTTTATTGCTTCTGAGCTAGATGGCCGCTTATTTACTTTCAAGCCTTTAAGACCCCAGATACTACATATTTTGATAGCCATGCATCAACTGCTTTCTTCACCACTTTTGTTTAGGCACACCTTTGTCTTCAGTGATCGTGTTGGGATGGTGAACATTATGGAATGTCTTTATAATAGAACAAAGTGTTCTTGCACTGAGGAAGTACTTGAGTGGAGGTCCAATGCCCATCTGCTGTCTTATTACTAACTCTATAAGTATATGCATGTAGATCTATTTTCCCAGCATCATTTACAAATATATTGACCTATGTACATGCCTGCATTTCAACCTCTATAAATGTCCTTTACCCCTCAGTTCTTTCCTCTATTTCCTTTTACTTTCCTCTTGTCCCACTATCATGCTCAGCCTCCATTGGGGTTTCAGTATTTTCTCCCTGCTACATTACTCTTGATCAATCCCTATTAGGCCTCTCACACCTATCTTGTCACTGATTTTGAATCACTTGTTCCCATATCCCTGGGTTGGTCAACACCATCTCCTTGCCCCTCCTTCCCCATCTCCCATGTCCCCACCCCCCGAACCATAAGTTCCATTGTTTTCTCCTCCAGATTGTTCACCCAGTCTATCTTATCTAGATTGAACTGCAGAGATAACAACATGCACAGAAAAAAAACCCAGGCATGTTAAGATGAAGCAACCAAAGAAAATAAAATGATGATAGCAAAAACAAAAAACCTCTCCAATGTCCAAAAAATATACCTATAAATAAGTTAAAATAGTTTTTCCCCTATGCCCCCTTTACATTTTTTTTTAGCTTGCTTACCTCAGTGGACTCATGCGGTACATGTTCTTTTGCACTTGGCTAACTTCACTTAGCATAATTTCCTCCAGCTCTTCCCACGTGCCAACGTGCTTCAGGTGTTCATCACTGCTTTTCAGCAATGTGTAGTACTCTATTGTATGTATGTACCACAACTTTTCAATCCATTCCTCAGTTGATGGAAATTTGGATTGTTTCCAACTCCTTGCAATTGTGAACTTTGCTGCAAAGAACATTAGAGCACAGATATCTGGTCATGGTTTCTTTGTTGTCTCTTCAGTGTTTATGTCCAGTAGGGGTATTGCTGGGTCATATGGTAGCTCAATTTCATTCTGTTTTAGATATCACCAAATCAATTTCCATAATGGCTGTACACACCTACATGTCCACGACCAGTAGATGAGAGTTCCTGTGTCCCCACAGCCCCTCCAACACTTTTTGCTTTCTGATTTTTTGAATTGGGCTATCCTTGAGGGTGTTAGGTGGTATCTCATCATTGTTTTGGTTTGTATTTCTCATATGGCTACTGCTCAGGAACATTTTCTCATATGTCTATTGGCCATTTGGATTTCTGTCTCTGTGAAACTCCTGATCAGGTTCTTTGCCTACTTCCTCAGTGGGCAGTTAGTTTTGCTCTTTTTGGAAGCTATCAGGGTATTATAGATTTTAGTAATAAGGCCTTTATCTGATTTGTCATTGCTAAAGACGTTTTTCCAGTCCGTGGGTTCTCTTGGTCAATTCTTTCTATGTCCACAGGTGTTTTATTTTCAGTATATCCCACTTGTCAATTTGTGCATCCTCTGTGCTTTTGTTTTTCCCCATTTCTGAGAGCCTGTGCAATCTCTCTGCCAAAGTTCTCAGGTTGGTCCCAACTCCCTCATTGATGGCCTGGTCCATTTATTTTAATTCACTCACTTGGTATTGCATTAACTTGACTAAAATGTCAAGAAGACATGGGCCAAAGATTAATAAAAGTGCTAATACAGCTGATGATTGGGTGATGATCAACAGGATGGTAGTTCTCCCAGGAGACCAATTGAACCATTCTAGCCATCCATGTTTATGTTTCCTTGCTCTTTTCTTTCTCTTTCCTTATCTCCACTAGTGTTTGCCTTACGATTCCAGTCTTGTTTGTGCAAAAGCAATGATCTTCTCCTACTACCACACACAAGCCATCTTGTTTTAGAAAAAGCAAGTCAAGTCCTCTCCTATTAAATAGGGCTACTTCTGTTAATGAGTCTGCTTCAGAGAAGGTATCAGTGGCTAAATCCAGTTTTGGTAGAGTACTGTCTATCTTTTAGCTTAACCTTATGAATCCTCGTTTGTCTATATAAAGAGGCAAAGGCACCTAGGGCTGAGGACTCCACATCTCTTTGACCTACTAAAACGGTCAATAATATAGGAGTAGTGAGATTGGGTGATTCTCTACCCAATTGGGTGATAATCACTACCAATGATTATGCTCAGGTATTCTCTTCCTTCTGTCCCACTAAAAAGGTACAGCTGGGAGATGACAAGAACTAATATGAACAGCTCAGAATCCTTGCTTTGGTTCAAAATAGGGACATATGGACAAGGGGTAAGTCTTGAGGCACAAGCAAGCCAGGTGGTTGCAGGGTTTTTAAGCCATGGGTGCTCTTCATTAGGGAACAAGGTAAATTTAGCTATAATGAGAGTTTGCTTACAATTCCCACAATAGTGGCTGCAATCAGGTGAGTGGGCATCGCTTACAATGCAGGTTTTGATCCGCGAGACATTCTCCTGTGTAATTCTAGGAATAATGGCCCAGGTGTAGACTGTTTCTATGAATTTGGACTTTACATGTTTGATGGGATGTTGTTCAATAGCATCTAAACAAAAAACAGTCAGTCATAATATCCTGTTTGTATGACTAGATAAGTTAAACACAGTGTCTAAAAGTTTTAAGACTTCAAACAAGCAAACTAAAAAGTTCTAAGAGTTTATTCTTACTAGTTTCTGTAAGGGCGTTAAGCAACTGGGTGGCACTGCCAGCTTTTTCTAGGTTGCTTAGATTTGTTCTTACTTTGGGATTCTAGTTTGTCCCACTATTGTGGGAAATGTAAGCAAACTCTCACGATAGCTAATTTTACCTTGCTCCTATTTCTGACTCTCCCTGTGACTCCAATCACTCTCTTTTGCTGTAGAGAAATTCTGGAGTCGTGATTGGAAACTGACCCACATTGGCTGGTGAATGGAAAAGATAGATTCTAAGATTGATTGGTGCCTTTGCAGGTCAGTAGGAAAAGGTGGGGTTTTTGTTTTTCTAATTATAGAGATCAGAGGTGGAAAAGGGAGTACAGATCATGAAAGGAAATCCCTCTTGAGTCCTCATAAAAGGTTTTTAACAGAGAGGTAGAATAGGTACAGTTTGAGGGCTGTGGTTATAACATGCTCCATTGTGCATATGGGATGGGGAAAATGTTTGAGTTTTAGGATGATGTGGGTCTGGTGACCAAATCTGCATCTCTGAGAGGTTCTAGGATGCATTGCTCTGCACAGAGACTTAATAAGGGGTTGGTTAGAGGAACAGGCTTTCTTTTAGGTTGGTGATGAATCTTGGTGTGGATGGCAGTAGTGACAAGGATCGGGGAGGGGGGCAGACTTTACCCAATGGTCTTGACTCCACAGTATCAATCCACAGCATGATGTAGTTGAGTTAGTTTGGATGTCCGGGCTTACCACTGATCTGACATAGAATAAGACCTCAGATAGGGTAATACAGAGTGTGATTAAACATCTCCTCAGAAGGTCATCCAAGATCAATAGCCAATTGTAGGAGCAGAGTGTCTACAAGTGTGGCGGTCTTGTATTTGTGTTGTCAATTTCATGATTGGAATGTAGGGGTGGAGCCTAGTCTATTAATCTGAAGATAGCCAATGAGGCCTCTGTGTGGGCATGGCTTTCTCCTGAGAATTCCGGCAAGTTTCAAGGTATTTCTCAATAGGAGAAAAGAAACTTGGCTCTCAGTCTCCAAGATGATGAACCCCTCACAGAACGAAATGATAGAATGCTGATTGATCCTGATTCCTGAGAATTGAGGAGCTTGAGGAGAAGCCACATGGGCTTTCCCAGAAGGAACTAGACCTCTGGGGCCGGAGAAGCCACAGAGAAAGCCACAGAGAGACCCCTGCCGGTGCTGAGATGTTTCTACCACCAATGGACACAGCTGATGAACTCTGAGCCCTGGAAATGAGGAGCCATGGGGAGACCCCTGCCAGCGTTGGGATGCCTCTATCCCAGCTGGATACACAAGATTCTGCACCCACTGGCCTGTGACTTCATGAGTTAGAAGGAGACTTTATAGACTGGTATCAGACATATGGGCTAATATCGGACTTATGACCTTGGACTGGACTGAATTGGGATGCTTTCTCAATGTTCCACTCCTCTTGTATATAAACCTTTCCCTTATACCCCCATGTGTGTCTATGATTTTGCTTCTCTAGTCTACCCGGACTAACACAGCAAGGTGCTATGATCAACTGTCTCCATTCTTCCATAGAGGTCAGTGGGCCAGGATGAGATTGAGCAGGGAGGACTAATGTTTTCCTTGATTTAATAAATCCCTTTTGGACGAAAAGTGATGGCATAAGACAGACACTAAAATGCAGAACAAAACATACTGACCAGATTACCTGGATTCTAGACCCAACACCTCAAGGAGAACTGATCTGGTGGGCTTCTGCGGCGTCCAGCACCTGAACACAATTGCAGAGAGAGCACTCTTCAGGAACAAAATGGCAGTTGAGTCCAACAAATCTCTATCTACCTCTGTGGGATCTCCAACTGTGAAATGCAGGTCACTGAATAGACAAAACAAACAGAAAATGAGATGTTTATAGAGGCTTATTGGGTTCCAAACCCAGACTCAGCACTGAGGGACCACACCAGACTGCCTAGTGCCAAGTATGGACCCCAAACTTTGACTTGGAAGAAGCTTTTAGAGAAATGTAGTTTATTAGGTTACACAGACATCTTTCCAAAGAGTGCAGAACTATGCGTTACCTTTCAGCTTGCTCCAAGATGTGTTTTTTTTTCTGAGAAGCTGCACAGTGCAGAAGTGGAACATTTCGCAGGTAAGCTGACCTTGATACAAGCTTGGGGACATCCTGTTTTCTACTCTTCTTATTGCAACCCAGAACAATTGCCACTTCCTTATCACAAACCCTTTCTGATGTGCAGTTACTTCTCCCTATCACCTATCCTATGTGTATGTATTTTTAAATATAAAATATCTTATGAATTTAGACTATTTTATTTTTTTAATTTTTGAAAATCATTTTACTGGGAGCTCTTATTGTTACTCGTTACAATCCACATATATACTATATCAGACATATTTGTACATATGCTGTCATCATTCTTTTCTAAACATTTACTATCTAGACATTTTACTTTTTTTCTCTGCCCACCACCCCACCCTTATGGCCCCATGATAGCTTATAGGTTGTTATTATTTTCATATCCTACACTGAATGCTTCCTCCCTTACCCTGGTCTCTGTTGGTTCTTTCCTCTAGAGGGATGTGTGTGTGTGTGTGTGTAGTTATGAGCTTTTCATTTCCATCGGTACCCTCTTTCTCCACACCTCTTCTCCCCTTTCCCTACCCTTTTGTGTAACTATTCTCATTTCTGTTCCTGGGTTCTATGTGTGTGTTGTGTGCTTAATCTCTTGTCTATACCTATGTACATATTCCAGCCTAGTCCATGGTGGGACACAGTACTGGGTTCACGATAGTGGCAGTTGAGGAAGCCTCAAGGAACCAGAGGTATATTGTGTGATCCACTGGTGCTCTACTGTTCCCTGATTGGCTTGTCCCTTCTCTGTGACCCCACTATGAGGGTATGCTTCATTGTCTACAGATGGGTTTTGAGTCTCCACCCTCATGCCCCCTCATTTCCACCAATGTGCTTTTGCTTGTTGGTTATGAATCTTCTGATGCTCATTACCCAGTCCCAATGATACCTCATGTTCACACTGCCTGGTTTATTTGTCCTATGTGGGCTAGTTGCTTCACTGTTGGATGGCCACTTGTGTAACTTCAATCCTATATCTTTAAATAGCCAGGCACCATCTGCTGTCTTTACCATATTTGCTTATGCACCCATTTTGTCTTTAGTCATCTTGTCAGGGTGTGGTGTGTGTGTGTGTGTGTGTATCACGAATCCCATTTTATTAGAACAAAATGCACTTGTATTGAGGGAATTTAAGAGCTGAAGTCCAAGATGCATCCACAGCTTCAGTGTATTGCCTTATAAATATATGTATATAGGCCAATAACTCTATTTTAATAATTAATATATATATATATTCACAGCTATGTTTCTACCTTTATCGATGGTTTTGCTTCCTAGATCTTGCCTCTGTTTCCTTTTACTTTCCTTGTGCTCCAGTGTCATACTCAACTTTGATTTGCCTTCAATTTCTCTTAACTTGATTATTATTGATCTAACATCACCAGTGTCCCTAGGCCCTCCCACACCATTCATTTTAATTTCCTAGTTTTTGCCCTGTCTTTAGCATTATTTGCTCACCACTCCCTTCACCCCCTTCCCTTATGCCTCCCCATAGATCACCCTGGAACTGCCAGTCCCATTGCTTTTTTCTTTGGATGCTTCTCATGCCTATCTTATATAAGCAGGAAAAGAGCAAGAATGAAGACAAAATAGAAAGAAAACAAAAGATCAAAGGGGAGAAATGAAAAAAGGAAAAAGAAAAAGAGTGGTGAGAAAAATTCACATATAATTCAAGGTAGCTCTTCATGACTATCTTTCTACCAGTCTTGGGGCACTCCGGATATTGCCCCTTCTAACCTGAAGTCCAATTTGGGGCCTTATCATGGACTTCATAGCTTGCCTCCCATTGCTGATCTGTTATGTTCCCTTCTTGGTTCATACTACTTTTCCCCATCATCTTTGTCCTTATTAAAATTTTTTAAAAAGCATTTTGCTGGGAGCTCTTACAGATGTTATAACAATCCATAATTCAATTATATCAAGCATAATGTACAAAAGCTACCCCCATCAGTTACAACACATTTTCTTTCTTCTTGAGGCCCTTAATATCAGCTCCAATTTATCCCCTCCTACACCACACTACTCCTGATAATCCTTATTTCATACATACTTTGTATTACATTGAGGCAATTTTCTTCCAATCCTATCTTTTTGAGTGCCTTAATTAGGAATGTGTCTAAAGCTTTTCTTTAGTTACATGATATTATCATGTCGTTCATGTCCTTTCCTTGTCAAGGTGATCAATAATGTTGATGGATTTTCAGAACTGAACCCATCATTGCAACCCTGTGATGAAGCCCACTTGGTTATGGTGAATTGTTCATTTTAAATATTTTTGTGTCCTTTGGCCACAATTTTGTTAAGAATTCCTCATATCCTGTAACACTCTAAGAGGCATTTTGAAAATCTCCCTCGGTAGATGTGCAAATTCTGCTTCTTTTATGTGTGGTTTTAGGTTCAGGTACTCCTCAGACATTGCCCTTTCTTTCTCTTGCTTTCTTGTACTGGCTGGTCATGTGGGTTCTTGTCTGCTTGGCATGCTAATGCAGCTGAGTGATATTTTCCTGGGAGTCCATGAGCCTTCTGTGTTCTTTCTCAAAGGCTAGTAAGAATACCTCTGGGAACTATCTGAGTCCAGCTGTGCATCTACTTTGATCTGTGTCTTTCTTTCACTGGGGTTGATTTTTCTTCCCCCTAGACATCTGGATTCATCTTCATGGAGGCAGCATTGGTGGCTGAAAGGAAAGGTTCAAGGTTGTTTGAGAACAGTGGGTTGGAATCTGGGCAGGCCAATCTGATGCCAACAGACTGGCATTTACTGATCTCAGTCGTGGTAGAAAGGACAGTTGTGGGGAGGGAGGTTGGCTCTGGGAAGGCAGGCCACATGCAGTACTGTCTGGCATTCACAGGTCACGCAGTACAGGGATTTCATGGGATCTGTGAGTCAGTTGATCATTTGCACCATCCACAGGTTTCAGAGCCAGGCCAATTTTGAGCAGTAATTTAAGCACTATGCAGGACAATTGCATGCAGCACACACTGACATTCTTGGGCTATGGGAGCAGGGAACAAATCAGGAGTACCATGTGCTCCCCTTTCACTGAAACTGTTGAGGTACAGTGGAGCAAAGTTGTTCATGGGCAAGGGTATGGCACTGTGCAAGCTAATTGCACATAAGCAGACTCATTTTCTAGATGTGCGGTTAGGGAGGAAGCATCGCACGGTCATGGATCAGCTGGTAACAAGTGCAATTGAAAGGAAAGGTTCAAGGTTGTTTGAGAACAGTGGGTTGGAATCTGGGCAGGCCAATCTGATGCCAACAGACTGGCATTTACTGATCGCAGTGGGGGAAGGAGCAACTTAGGGGACCATGTACCGGTAGGTCACAGGCACTGGTGGAGACAGCATAGTCAGGCTAGTCCCATGCAGCTGTGGTCACACTGGACTGACTTAACTCATATAGGAGAACCGCTATTGATTGGCCCAGGTAGGGAAGAAGCCGGCAATAGCACCCGTGCACAGGCCTATCCCAGACACCAATCAAGCCAATCACAAGACACAGCATTCAGGTTCTGCTGGAGGGAAGGACACTGCTCAGCAGACCTATGCCCAGGTTGAAAGTAGCTGCCAGTCAGGTTGATTGCCCACAGGCAACTTGGCATCAGGATCTGCCATGGACATGAGAACTGCACAAGAGATATTTCTGCAGGTCATCCAGGTATTGATCAGACCAATCAAAAGACCTAGAATTCAGATGGGAAAGGGACCTTGTTCAGGGATTCTGTACCCAGGCTGTGCAAGTACGGGTCAGGCCTATTGCAAGGCCCTGTGTCTGCTCTAGGACATGGAGCCATTCAGCAGACAGTGTGCACACTGATCACAGGAGCCTGTCTCAGGCATTGGCCAAGAACAGCACCCCTGAGCATTATAGTAGGCCAAGGGGAAAGTAAAAGAAAATAGAAGTTAGAACTAGGCATCAAAGGATATTTATAGAGGTCTAAATATAGGCATGTACATATGTAAATATATATTTATATATGTTCATGGGGAAATAGATCTATGTGATGTATTTATAGGTTTAGTGTTAAGATAGCAGATGGACGTTGGGTCGCCACTGAAATACACCCTCAATGCAAAAGCAGTTTGTTCTATTCAACTGGTACTCCGTGATGCTCACCTTTCCAACACCATTGCTGAAGGCAAATATGTTCATAAGCAAATGTGGTGAAGATAGCTGATGGTGTCTGGCTAGGAAAAGATACAGCATCTGGGGTCTTACATGCTTGAAGGTAAATAAGAGGCCATCTAGATCAGAAGCAACAAAGCCTGCATGGAAGAAGCAGACCAGCCGGTGTGATCATGAGGTGTTAAAGGGATCAAATATCAAGCATTTAAGAACAAAAAAAATCATAGCAGTGTGTAGTGGGGACCCAGAGCGCATCTGTCGGCAACTGGACATCCCCTTACAGATGGGTCACAGGGAGGAGACAAAGCAGTCAGGGTGCAGTGTAGCAATGATGAAACATGCAACTTTCATCAGGTTCATAAATGCTTACCAATTCTACCTTACAAATCCTGCTAGACTGGAGGCTATACACTGGTACAGACAGGAGCTAGAAACTCAGGGAATCCAGGACAGATGAACCCCTCAAGACCAGTGGTGTGAGTGGTGATGCAGGGAGGGTGGGGTAGAAAGGGGGAACCGATTGCAAGGATCTGCCTATAACCCCTTCCCTGGGGAATGGTCAACAGAAGGGTGGGTGAGAAAATACATTGGTCAATGTAAGACTGTCCCGGCCTGCGGGTCCGTAATTCACAAGTCCTGGAAGGAGGAGCGGGAATTGGGGGGACAGGAGACGCGAGAAATGGAGACAAGACAGGATTCTGATCAAGTCTCGTTTATTGGAGCAAAACTTAGGGTAAATATAGTCAATGTCAGGAGTAAAGGTCACAGCTCATGCTAATGAGGTAAAGTCAACAGGGGGC
>PVJH01023738.1:0-34271 GCA_004026705.1 Nesogale talazaci | reverse complement strand
GTTGTCCTACTACTAACCCTGTAAGTATACACATTAATCTCTTTCCCCATCCTCACTTATAAATATATGCCCCTATGTGCATCCCTGTATTTGAACCTCTATAAATGTTCATTATCCCCCAGTTCCTTCCTCTATTTCCATTTGCTTCCCTCTTGTCCCACTATCATGCTCACTCTCCCTTTGGGTTTCAGTATTTTTCTTTGTTACATTAGTCTTAATCAATCCCTATTGGCCTTCTCTCACCCACCTTGTCCCTGCATTTGTATCAATTGTTATTACCTTTTTCCTGGGCTGGTCAACATCACCGCCTTTTTTTAAAAAAAAATTACTATGCAAACATTTGTTTTGGGGTGGTTGCTCTTGTCAGGTGCCATCAAGTCAGCTTTGACCCACAGTGACCCTATGCACAACTGAGGGAAACCCTGCACATCACCTTGCTAGTGTTTCTACGCCGGGGCCCATTGGTTAGGCCACTGTGTCAACCCATCTCACTGAGGTCCATCCCCTCATTCACTCTCTTCACTTTACAAAGCATGATGTCTTTCTCCAGGGACTGGGCTCTCCTGACAATATGACCAAAGCATGGAAAACAAAGTCTTGATACCTTTCCACTTAAAAAATGTATAGATTTTATTGGGGGCTCTTACAACTCTTATAACATTCAATGCATCATTCGTATTAAGCACATTTGTACACATGTTGCCACATTCATCTCCAAGCATTTTCTACTTGAGCCCCCAGCGTAAGCTCCTCTTTCCCCCTTTCCTCTAGTTCTTTTTAAAAAAAATTTCAACTCCCTATATTTCCCTTCCCCCTCCTTCTCCCCCATGAATTAATAATTTACAAATTGTTATTACCTCTTCATATTGTACACTGTCCAATGTGTCACCTCATCCACCCCCCTCCCCACTGTCCGCACCCCAGAGAGGAGGTCACGTGTAGGTCTCTGAAATTAGTTACCCCTTTCTACTCCACCATTCCTCCACCCTCCCAATGTCATCACTCCCCCCACTAGTCCCAAGGGATCATCTATCCTAAATTCCCCATGTTTCTGACTCCAGTGTACATCCCCTGGTCTAGCTGAATCTGTCTGACAGAATTGGAATCATGATAGTGGATGGGAGGAAGCATTTGAGAACCAGAGGAAAGTTGCACATTTTATTGCGACTACACTGTACCTAGACTGGCTCATCTCCTCCCTGCAACCCCTCTGTAAGAGGATGTCACTCACTTATTGATGGGCTTTAGGTCCACAATCTGAACTCCCCCTCATTTATAATGACATAATTTTTAGATCTTTGATGCTGATACCGAATCCCTTTGGTACCTCGTGGTCCCTCAGGCTGGTGTTCTTCTACCATGTGGGCTTGCTTCCATGTGGGCTTACCAGATGGCCACTTGTTTACCTTCAAGCCTTTAAGGCCCCAGGTGCATGATACCTTTTCCTCTAAGGAGCACTCTGACCTTACTTCTTCCAAGACAGAATAGTTTGTCCTTTTAGCAGTCTCTGGTACTGTAAGTATTCTTCTCCGACACTACAATTCAAATGCATCAATTCCCCTTTGGTCTTCCTTATTCAAAATCCAACTTTTACATATAGGCACAATTCAGTTCTCAAAGTAACGCCCATGTTTTTCAATACTCCGAAGAGGTCTTGTGCTGCAGATTTACCTAATGCAACATGCCTTTTGATCTGACTGCTGCTTCCATGAGCATTATTTGTGGATTCAAATAATACAGAATCCATGACAATTCAACCTTTTCTCCATTTATCATGATGCTACCTATTGGTCCACATGTGAGGAGGATTTTTGATCTTCTTTACATTGAAGAACATTTATTCTTAATCTGGAAGCTCTGCTAAAACCTGCACACTGTGGACCAACCTGCTGGCATTTGAAATACCAGTGACATAGCCTTCAGCATTACAACACTCAAATCGCCACAGTAGGGCAAACTGACAAAACACAGCACTAGGTTCCACTAACTATTTAATGTGGCTCTTCAAGTCACAGATGTTGCTGTTGTTGCTAAAGGTCATCTAGTCAGTTCTGATCCACAGAGACCTTAGATATAACAGAACAAAACACTGCCTGGGACTGCACTACCCTAACAGGATTATGCTTCAGTCCATGGCTGTAGTCACTGTGCCAATCTATTACCATGAAAGTATGCATTCCTTTTGCTTGTTGTCCCTCCATTTTACCAAACATGATACCTTTCTCCAGGGACTGGAGAAACGTCATAACGTGTGCAAAGAACATAATATGAAATCTCACCATTCTTACCTCTAAGGAGCACTCTCTGATCTTACTTTTTTCAAGACAGAATGATTTCTCCAATGAAGCACAAGAAAACACCTTTCCAGTATTTGCTGCTTTCAGTCAAGATCCATCAGACCTTAGCAATGATATCCCTTGTTCCATATCCTCTTTTGAACCCAGTGTGAACCTCTGGTGGCAGCTCCTTGACAATGTCCTGAAATAACCATTGTTGGATATGTGCAGCTAAATTTTGCTTTCATATAATATCAGCGATGCTCTCCTATAATTTGAGCATTTTGTTGAGTTACCTTTCTTTGAAGTGGGTGCAAATATGGATCTCTCCCAGTCAGTTATATGAATTTACTGGCATAGAGGTATGGGTGCTTCCAGTGCTTCATCAGCCAGCAGATACAGTTCAATTGGTGTTCCATCAATTGTTGGAGCCTGGGTTTATGCTAATGTTTTTAGAGCAGCTGTGACTCTTCCTTCAATACTCTTGTTTAAGCCCTATTCTACCTCCTGAAAGGGCTGAATGCTTGTTCGTTGTTTTGGTACAGGACTGGGTGTCTTCTTTTCTCCCTCCTTTGATGATTCCTGCATCACTCAATATTTTTTCCAGAGAATCTTTCAATATTGAAACTCTAAGCTTTATTTTTTTCTCCAGTTCTCTCAGTTTAAGATATGTGAACATTTTCTTCCATTTTGGTTATTTAACTGTAGATCTTTGAACATTTCATTATAATATTGGACAGTCTTCTTCAGCTGCCCTTGGGAATTTTCAACTCAGTTCTTTGACTTCATCATTTATTCCTTTTGCTTTATCTACCCTATGATTAGGAGCAAGTTTCAAAGTCTCTTTTGACATCCATTTTGACGTTTTTGTTTTTTCCTGGGCTTTTCTGTTTATTTTGTTTTAATGATCCTTTGCTTTCTTTATGAATAGTGTTCTTGATGTCCTCCTACAGCTTATTGGGTGTTTGGTCAGCAGTGGTCAATATTCAATTTTCAAATCTGTTCTGGAGACACCCTTGAAAATCAGGTGGGATAGACTCCAGGTTCTAATTTGGCTCTTGTACTCTTGTTTTAATTGTATTCACCTCTAACCTCAGCCTACATATGAGCAATTGATGGTCTGTTCCACAATCATCCCCTGACCTGGTTTTAACCTCTTATACTGAGTTTTTCCATCCCATCATCTGTTCTCACATATAGAGTCAATTTGTTTTCTGTGTATTTCATCTGGAGAAGTTTGTATGTATAGAAGACTTGGATCTTGTTGAAAAAGTCATTTTCTTGAACAAGTTGCTGGTTTTGCAAAATTCTGTCATATGATGCCCAACTTCATTTACATCAGAAAAGTCATATTTCCTTCCTCTTATTTAAAACTTTTGCATGGCAATCACCAATAATTATCTGTGCATCTTGATTACATATTTCACCAATTTCTGACTGAAGACATTGGTAGACTTGACCAATGTCGTTATTGCTAGGTTAAGTGGCTGGTGCATAAATCTGAAAAAAAGTTGTATTGATTGAATTTTTTTGAAAGTAGGTAGATATAATTCCGTCACAGAAAGCATTGTACTCCACTATTGATTTTGCAATGTCCTCTGTGACAATGAATACCATGCCATTCCTCTTGATTGTGCTATTCAAAATGAACTAAATAATGGGATGTCCTGATTCAAAATGGCTAATCCATTTCAGCTCACTAACACTTAGAATATTGATCCTTACTTGTTCTATTTTATTTTTGATATATTCCAGTTTTTCAGATTGTTATTTTGCATATTCCAAATTCTGATCATTAGCAGAGCTTTGTGGTTGTTTCTCCTTACCTTGAGTCATGCCCCATGACCAAATGAAGCTCCTGAAATTCTGTTCCCATAGGTTTTACCCCACACATTTCACCTGGTAAACTCTTTTTTGAGGGAGAAGCTCCAACTTAGCCACATTTCCACTGCTGCCTGACCCAAGGGGCTCAGTCCTTGGCACTATCTCTGACAATTTCCATGTCCCTTCACTAGACCTTCAGTATATGACAACATTTTGAAGCCATCCATAATGTTTCAGGAGCTATTTCTTCCCAATTGGGCAGCTGATTCCTACTTCATTGTCTGTTCTTAGTCTGAAAACATGTGCACTTTGGGTGACCCTCATAGCTGTTGATATATCAGTGACATAGCTTCCAACAACACAGCAATACACAAACTCCCAGAGAAAGATCAACTGGCAGACAAGTGTGTGCCAAAGTTTTTAATCCTGATTTTCTTGCATCGGTCTGATAGGATTCACTGGTGAGGTATTGTGATTAAAATGGCCTGGAATGCGACTTGATGCTCACCTTCCTGACACAATCACTGACAACAAATATGTACTCAAGAAAAAGTGGTGAAGAAAGCTGATGGTGCCTAGCTATCAAAGATATATCATCATCTGGGGTCTTAAAGGCTTGAAAGTAATCAACCAGCCATCTAGTTCAGAACAACAAAGTCCACATGGAAGAAGCACACCAGCCTGTGTGACCATGAGGTGTCAGTGGAATCAGTTAGCAGGCATCAAAGAAAAAAATCATATCATTGCATGGCCACTTTCCTGATAAGATCGCTGAAGATAAAGACGTGCATAAGCAATTGTGGTGAAGAAAGCAGATGGTGCCCGGCTATCAAATGATATAGCGTCTGGGGTCTTAATGGCGTGAAAGTAAACAAGCAGCCATCTAGCTCAAAAGCAATAAAGCTGACACTAAAGAAGCACATCAGGATGTGTTATCATGAGATATCCAAGGGACCAGGCATCAAAGAACTAAAAATGATATCGTTATAAGTGAGAGGGCGTACAGATTGGAGACCCAAAGTCCATCTGCAGGAGAAATGACATCCCCTTACAGAAGGGCCACGCGAGGATACAAGCCAATCAGGGTACAGTGTAGCAACAATGTAATAGGCAACTTTGCTCTAGTTCTTAAATGCTTCCTCCCACCCACTATCATGATCTGAATTCTACCTTACAAATCCAGTTAACCCAGAGCATATGCACTGGTACAGATAGGAACCAGAAACATGGGGAATCCAGGACAGATGGCCCCTTTAGGACCAGTAGTGAGAGTGAACATACCAGGAAGATGGAGGGAAGGTAGAGTAGAAAGGGGGAACCAATTATAAGGATCTACATGTTGCCTCCTCCCTGGCTTAAGGACAGCAGGAAAGCGGGCAAAGGGAGACATCAGATGGTGTTCCATATGGCAAAATAGTAATAATTTGTAAATTATCAAATGTTCATGAGGGAGAGGAAAGCAAGGAGGGAGTGGAAAAAGGAGGGCTCTGGAGCAGAAAACAAATGTTTTGAGAATGATGATGGCAATAAATGTTCAAATGTGCTTTGTATACAGTAGATGTATGTATGGATTGTGCTAAGAGTTGTATGAGCCCCCCCTCAAAAAGTGATTTTTTTTAAAAGATGACCTAGAATGCCGTCCTATTGCATATAATATCAGCCTTCTGAGAAGCAGGAGTGAGAGAGCTCGTTACCACTAAGAGTCAGGTGTAGGTGTCCTGTGAACCTCAGATTCTTGTGCAGTGGTCCTTCTGGAGCCAGAAGACAGCTGTAACATCAGAGGAGCAGCAGCAGAACCAGGAGCCAGAGTGTGGAACAGAATGATAGACTTTGCAATTAAAACAACAAGAAAGGCATAAGTGCTTTTGTATGGTTTCCACAAAAGTAGCATACCTTTTGGTACATTTATTAAAAGATCTGAAAGTACTTTATAAAATGTTCTGGTAGATAACTCTATTCTGAGCAGTTCACACTGTCATTTCAACTGATTAACTTCCTTAATAAACTTTTTAATCATGAATTTTGTCTGAGTTATGGGTAGCCATTGTCGTGGATATTAGAATTCAGAGAGGCAAGATCGTAATTCAGGCAAAATATAGGTATTGTGGACATCATGTTTATTTATTGGATCTAATATCAGAAAGGACATTTGACAATCTATCTTGAAGTCCAATGTTATCTCTGATAATATTTTATCTCTCTAGTTCAAGGAAATCCAATTAATACAACTATAATTCAAATGTATGTTTCAATAACAAAAGTTATTGATGGAAAACTTGAAGAATCTTCCATGCCTGCAGTCTGAAATTGATCGATTATGCAAAGAATATGCATTGATAATTACTGGTAGTTGGAATGCAAAATTTGGGAATAGAGAGGAAGGAAATTAGTTGGAAAATATGATACTAGGGACAGAAACGAAGCTGGAGATCACATGATAGAATTTTGCAAGAACAAAGACTGGTTCATAGCTAATGTCTTTTTTAACAACACAAAAAGTGATTATACAGATGGAGTCCTTCAGATGAAATACACAGAAATCAAATTGACCACATCTATTGGAAAAGAGTGCAAAGAAGCTCAAAATCAACAGGTAAAATCAGGCCAGAGGCTGACTGCCTAACAGACTATCAACTGCTCATTTTCAAGCACAGGACACGGTTGAAGAAAATTAAAACAAGTTTAAGAGAGCCAAAACATGATCTTGGAACTATCACCCCTGAGTTTTATAAGCATCTCAAGAACAGATTTGACACATTGAAAACTAAAGACAAAAAGAGTTTTGTGCCGATTTACCCCCTGCAACACTTGATTTTATTTCTTGATATCTGCTTGATATCCCTGGATATTAATTGTGTATCCAAGCAATACAAAATCCTTGACAATTTCAATCTTTTTTCCTCTTTTTATAATGTTGTCTATTGGTCCTGTTGAGAGGATTTTGGTTTTTCTTTTACATTCATTTGCAGTCCATACTAATGGCTGCAGTCTTTGATTTTTAGATTTTCATCAATAAGTGCTTGAAGTTCACCTTACTTTTAGCAAGCAAGACATTTCATCTGCACGCACAGGTTAACAAGCTGTTCTTCAATCCTAATGTTAAACTCTTCCTCATATAAATCAATTTCTCAGATTTCCTCAGCATACAGTTTGAATAAGTATAATGAAAGGATACAATCCTAACACATATCATTCCCTAGTTTTCTCCATTCAGTATGCCCTTGTTCTATAGGAATGATTACCTCTTGGTCCATGTACAGATTCTGCATAAGCACAATTAAATGTTGTGGGGTTCCCATTATTCTCAATGTTATCCAGGGTTTGGTGTGATCCACACATTTCTATGTATTTTCATCATCAATATAATGCAGATGAGCATTTTTTGTATACATTTCTTTCAACCAAGAACCAGCGACATCAGCTATGATCCCTCTTGCCACATCCTCTTTTGAATCTGGCTTGATATTTTTTAGCAGCTTATGGATACAATGCTGCTATTGCTGTCAAATTATCTTCAGCAAAATTTTACTTGCATTGGATACTGATGATAGTGTTTGGTGATTTGTTAATGAACTTCAAAAAGAAAACAAGCTGAATTTGTCAATCTGATTTATCACTAGAATGTACCCTTTGAGTTTCCAAGGCTTTAAAACTCAACCTCTGTCAGCTTCCTCCCTCCCCAATGGAGCAGCAGGTGCGGTGGAACCACTGATCTTGTGGCTAGATGCTCAGTGCATACCTTACTATACTGTACCACCAGGCTCCTTAGTTGAAAAACTTACATATGTAAATAATGGAGATTGGGAGAAGATCAAAAAGAAGTCTCATAATGTGAATAATTTATCACCATGGGCTGTAGAAGCATTAAGAAGGAAATTCTTATTATTGATTTTTAGTATGTGATCATAAAGTGATCAATGCTATGTAAGCAGCCTAAAGAGAGGAAGCCCCACTGAAGGCAAACAGGGGTGGCCATATTGTCACTGAAGAGAAATCATTCCTCCAAGGGTAAACAAAATCCCAAGTCAAATCCATTGCCATAAAACTTATGTAGGGAAGCAGATTAACCTGCTGTTAACCAATACTAGAAAGATAACATAATTGTGCATTTTGCTTGCCGAAAATCCAAAGTATAACAGCCCCCAAACCCTTGTAGTAGAAATTCCTTAATCATCAGGTATATGGACGCTAGCAAGGCCATTAAGAAAAGTAACCAGATATGAAGCACCCCTGTTCAGAGGCCTCAGGAGTAATGGTGTGGTAAGGTCAGACATGGAAGTATCCCGCCCCCTTCAGTTTAGATAAACAAGAGCACATGAGACTTCAGAGGTGGGTGGTCTAGTGGGTCCTGGAAATATTGGCATTCTCAAATAGGCCATTCTCTAGTCTCGCTCTCTACAGAATCACTTGACCAGTGATTTGAAAACTCTCTCTCCTCAAGACGTCTTTACACTCTTAAAAATTATTGCAAGCCCTGAGGAGCTTTCCTTCAAGTGGTTCCATCTTTTGATATCCATCACACGAAACACTAAGAGCTGGGAAAATTTTAAAAACCTATTTTTAATCATCTATTTTGAAATAGCAGTAATAAGCTCAGTATACACTAACGTAAAACACATGTCTAATGAAAAATAACTGTTTTCCAAAATAAACTTCCGTGAGAAGATTTACATTGGTTTACATTTGTGTTTAATCTCTTTAATGTCTCACTTTAATAGAGCGCCACTAGATTCTCCCTCTGCTTGTAAGGTCAGGTATTGCCAAAATACGTATCTTGTATTCTCAAGATAGAATGATTCTGGAAAGGCCAATAGCTCATTTATATTACTATGTGACACCCCCCTCCAGGGAGAAGAACAACAGAAACCATGGGGGAAGGGAGATAGCGGTCTATTAAATCAAAATAATAGTAATTTATAATCTATCAGGGGCCACAAGGGTGGGAAGGCTGGGGTGATACCAAGGGTTCAATAGAAAGTTAATGTCTAGAAAAGAAGGATGGCAACATATATACAAATATCTCTGATACAATCGGTGTATGGATTGTGATAAGAGTTGTAAGAAACCTCAATAAAGGGCCGTTGATAAAAAATAAAAATAAAATATATTGTTGTGTGAATAGTTTTAACTTCCAGGGGTCCCACAAAGTAACCAGCGACCTCCAGTGGTCTATAGGTCACATTTTGAGAACTTCTGCATGAGATGCCACCTGTCTCAATATTGCCAGCAGACAAAATTATCCAGGAAGGCTTGTCACCCTTTCAGCTAAAGACAGCGACCAGGTTGTTTCAAGAAATTCTAATTTTACTTTAGCAAGCACTGACAGAATGAAATAACAAGGTTACTGCTTACAAATTGCTTCCTCATTTCTGTGAAAATTCAACAAATTATATACCCAAACTATGTGGCAACATTTGGGAAGGAAATAATGAACAGGTTTTACAACCGGCCTGGGAATAATGAACAATTAAGAAGTTTCAGGACCCTCAACCATGTGTGTAGGCATCACAGGAAACCAAACCACATGTCCCAAAGGATTATTAGACCATCAATTGACATCTTCTTTACTTCACAGGTTTCCTTGTCAGACCACTGCTGCCTAAGGTTTCAGGCTCCAATGCTTATCTAAAAGCCCTGCTTGTTCCCTTCCGAAATCAGAGCATCCTTGCTGAGTAAGTAAGTGTAAAAAGAAAATTTCTCCAAGACAGGAGGCTGATTCCTCTTGCATTCCTTTTAACAAGCTAAATCTGAACAGAGTCAATCCCAAACTATGCTACATTTCCAATATTTGATTACCAGCGGGCTAAGTCTTCCACCCCCTCTATCAGTAATATAAGAGTCCTGGTAGAGTCTGGTTTCCTGCTGGATTTGCTAACTGCAACGTCAGCAGCTGGAAACCACCAGACGCTCCACAGGAGAAAGACAGGGCTTTGTACCCTCATTGAGTTGCGGTCTTGGAATTGACTCTATGGCAGTCCGTGACCCAGTACCATGACGTAAATTCCCACTCACAATGGCCCGAAATAGGGCTTCCAAAGCTGTACGTTTTTATAAGAGAAACCAGCCTCATCTGTCTGCCATAGAGTGGCAGGTAGATTTGAACAGCTGACCTTTCAATCAGGAGTCTAACAGTGCTTACCTGACAGTATCACCCATGCTCCTGGGCATACAAAATGACACAGACTCTTAGACAGTCCATTCAAAAAGGCACCAATTGTGTTATCAACAAAGGCATGGCTCTTAGGGAACAAGGCCTAGTGCTGTCTCTCATCAGAGTTGCATTTATTAGCACCCAGTTAGCTACTGAAAACTGACCTCAGTTTGATCTTGGCATTTACGAGCAAAAGGAAGTCTTTAGTTATATAACAGCGTCCACACATCCCGCCTACCACAATAACAGCAGAGGCTGATTTGTGAATCATCCTGGTGCCTGGCTCTATTCAAAACAACTCACATATCTGTACCAGCTTTATTGCTTTTTTCCCCTCCTTACATTTCGTGAGACTTATGTCCAACAGCTCAGTAACAAGGTTGAGAATGAAAGCCAATTAGATGTTGAATGGTTTTTGTGTTGGTTTGTTTGCTTATTTGTTTTTTCAGAGAGAACATGCTTATTATAAAATCAATCAGAACCCCATCTAACCAAGTTGTGTAAGGATGTTCCCGATAACTGGATTTCATGCGGAAGAGGAAATTTACTCCAGGGCAAATTGATTGCTTATGATTTTATGACATTAAAGTAGACTTCAAAACAGGTTGGAAAACAAAAACTCATTCACAAAAACTCATGATTTCAGAGTAGCACATCAAGCATAATTTATGAACACTGGCAGAAATGAATTCTGCTACCAAAGCACATTACTTACTTCAAATAAACTTGACATCAAAGGACCCACTGTTGCCTTTAAACAATGAAAAAGAACCAAAACAACAACAAAAAGGAACTTGAACATTTTTGAGGCAATCTCAGTATGCATCCAATCTCCTTTTTTCTTATCCACTCAATACACATATTCAGTATTTAGCAACTATGTTCTTTCTGTATCTAATCATAAATAGATTATATACTGAACATCAAGGGATATTAAGGAGTTACTTTGAGGGACTTGGGTATAAAATGATGATGCCTTAATTATCAGTCAAACATAACATACTACATTTTCTGTGGCTTAAATTTTTATCTTCACTTTATTAAACAGTAAAGGTGAGAAAATGTTTCGATTCTCTTACAATCCAGATTTCTCGGTCCATGGGGGTGCAACCCACTTACTACTTGGCTGATCTTTTGAACTTGGAGAAAGTGGTTCCTGGGAGGGTCAACAGGTGAATTAGAACTATGGTCTCTAGAGAAGCTAGTAAGACTCTTGGCCTTGAAGATTGTGATGTTAGCTTCAGAGGAGATAGATTCCAAAGGCCATAAAGGAGCTACCTATAAAGTAAGTTGCTATTATTTAACTGTTCTCAAGCTAAAGAAATGTATGAACATCCTTCTTAATTATCAATGCTTGTTAGTTCATATTTGGTCTGAGTATTTCGAGCTTGTATCATCTTTGCGAAAAAGAGCCCCAGTTGTGTAGCGGTTATTCACTGGGTTGTTAAAGGCAAGGTCAGCGATTCAAAACCACCATCTGCTCTGTGTGAGAACGATGAGGCTTCCTACGTGAGGTAACAGTTACGGCCTCAGAAACCCACGGGGGCAGATCTCCCCTGTCCAATAGGGACACCATGAGGTGGACTCCACTTGATGGCAGAGAATTTGGGTTTTATCATCTTTGCAGCATTTGTGACTCTCTAGTTGAAGCGTTGTTCAGATTGGAATTTTTATACTAGATAAGCTTTAATCAATATCTATTATTCTGCCAGTATTTTTTAAACTAAAAAACAAAAGTGAGAGATCAGTTAGAATATTCTATCAGTCCCCGGCTGTCATAAAAATAATGGAGATCCACTACGTGCTCTCATGAAGCATCATGTGAAAGGATCCATTAAACTTAGTTTGAGTATGAGCCATATAATGTATTATTTCAAAAGGCACAAAAGACAATGTACAAGCTGGAAACCAGCATGCCCCTTCACTCAGAACAAAACAAAAAATATCTCAAAGAACTTGACACTAAAAATACATATCTCTCTCATGATGTTGGAAGTTAAGCTTTGGGCTTCTAACTAGAAGGTCAGTCGTTCAAGCCCACCATCTCCTCTGCAGAAGAAAGATGAAGCTACTTGTTTCCAAAGAGATTTACAGTGTCAGTGTATTGAAGTGAAATTTCTTAGTATGGTTCTTCTGTCGCTATCTCTCTAACTCTTACCAAATGAGTGGGTGGGACTATGCAAATAGGTGATATGTGAGCCTAACAGAAACTGTCAGTCATTTTTATTTGCTATTCCCTTAGCTTTAAGAATGAGCCATCCTGGCAGGAAGAGAGAGAAATCCCAGGACCATTGAAAGAAGGCCCCCCAGTGCAGCACGTTCGGGATGTCTGTCTGAAGGGACAGAGTCCAAGAGCTGACGCACAAGCGGCGAGAATGAGGGGTCCCTGAGACAGAACAGAGGAACAGTACCAAGACTGTAAGGCAGAGCAGCAGGCTGACTTCCTGGCTCATAGAGGCAGAGGCCAAGGGACTGAGGAGCTGAGAAGCAGAGGACAGGGGAGAGACTCCTCTACTGGCTATACAGTGCTGCTGCTGCAGACCAATAACTGTGCTCTTACTGTGTATGAATTCAGGCTTGTTAACTTCCCTAAGAAACACTCTTACCCACTGTCTGTTGTGACAGGCCATTGCAATAATTATTGCATCCAGCATAGAAGAGGACCATGGGAGGGATAGTTGGTGTCAGAATAGATGGAGGAAGATGGTGGGGGGAAGCATATTTTACCTCTGTCGTATGGTAACAGAGACGTTAAAGAAGGTCAGATATAGCACCCTCCAAAGCCATTTTTTTAAAATTCAGAAACCCCTTATAGGGTTGCCATAGTCAGAAATAACTCCATACTGGTGGGTTTTTGTTTGTTTCTTTGCTAAACTTACATTAAAAACACACTTTTTTTAGATGAAACAAACAAAACAACAAATCTTTATTTCAAGCTCAAGTTTTATATCAACATAGGTGGTACAGTGGTCACTCAGTGGGTCTTTAAACTCAAGGTCAGCAGATTGAAGCCGCCAGCTGCCCTGTGGGAGAAAGACAGGAGTTTATACTCCTGCAAAGGCTGTTAGTCTTAGAAACTCAAAGGGACAATTCTACATGGCTTTATGTGTTCGTATCAACTTGATGGCAGTGAGGCTTTTTGAGTTTTTTTTTTCTGTGTCTTTATTATGCCGGAGAATTAAGCCAAGCTGTTAAGCCTCCCAAGAGAAAACAAACTGTCAAAACCTTCCAATAGCCTATAGTTTACTTTGTTTTATTCCTTTTATCTACTATTCAATTCCCATTCCACTATTTATGGCATAACTTTTAACAGTTTTATTGGCCTATAACTCATGTCATAAAATTTAATAGTTCAATCATATTAAGAAGAGTTGAACATTCATCACCAACACAATTCAGTTTAGAATTATGGCACCTTTTAGATGTCATTTGCAGAACTTGCATTTATATAATTTTAATAGTCAGTCACTATACCAAAAAATAAAAAAAACAAACAAAAACACTGATCCATTGAGCCATTTCCGCAAGTAGTATATATTATCAAGAACCAGTGTTACTGGAGGAAGAAGTTCAAGCTGCTTTGAAGGCATCAGCCAGAAACAAAGCTCCACATTGATAGAATACCAACTGAAATGTTTCTTTGAGCTGATGAAGTAATGAAAGCACTCACTCTTCTATGTTAGGAAATTTTGAAGACAGCTACTTGGCTAACTGACTATAAGAGTCATATTTGTACCCAATACAGAAAAAGATGACTCAATAGAGTACTCAAATTGTAGAACAATATCATTGATCTCACATGCAAGTAAAATTTTGCTGAAGATCATTCAACAATGGTTGCATGAGTACATTAACGGGAGCTGCCAGCAGTTCAGGCTGGATTCAGAAGACGTGGAAAAAGGGTTATCACTGCTGATATCCCTGCCAATCTTAGCGAAATATAGTGTGCAAATATTATACTCCCAGGTGTTGGGAGAGGAGAAATACGTCATAATTTGCTCTCATAAAGACCACGTCCTTGGAAATCTTCTGAGCAAGTTCTGCTCTGTCCTTTGTAAGAATAAGGAATTCTATGTAAGAATGAACTGTCTTTTCAGACATTTTGAGAGACATTTAATCCACATGATTTAAGGATTAAGAAGAATCACACCATTCAGTTATGTTCACTCACAAGAGTGAAGATTAATTACCATTCACAAAACTCCAACTAAGAGTCAATGACTTTACGTATTTAATCCTCATTGTAGTGCCCGTAAAATTCTGGTAAAATTCTCAGGTTTATTCCCCTCTTGATAAGAAACTGCTATACAATGAGATTAACTGAATTTCCCCAAACTATAAAGTTAACAAACAGCGGAGCAGGAACAAAGCCATCTCAGAGTCCAGTGCTGTGAGCAAGAGGGCCCAAGGAAGAAGGCCCAAACTCTGGGTGGGTGTTTCTGACGGGAGCAGATTTGTCTCTGCAGAATCATCTCTAAAACATGTAGAAATCTGGGCTCCATTGAGAAAGTACAGGTTTTCCTCCATTTTTTAGAAGCTGTTTAAAGCTGCGTGATCTGTTTGCTTGTGAACGAATGTACAGTCATCAGAGGAGCATTTAGTTATTCTGTTGGAGCCCATGTCTTTATTTCTATCTCTACAAATAGTATAAACCAGGACCCATGCAATGCTGCATTTTCTTTAAACCATTTATTTGAAGCGAATACAGATATTAGTTCCATTCTATAGTTCAATCACATCAAGTAGCAATGCTACCACAATCAACTTCAATACATTCTCTTGCTTCTTGAACTCCCTCAATCCTCCCTCCCTCAATCATACCTCCCTCCCTCAATCATACCTCCAGGAACCCTTATTTTACTTACTGTCCCTATAGGTCCATCAATGCTGGGTTTCAAACACCGAAAACAGAACAAAGATTCAAGAAGGCTACCACCAATGACAAAACACATCAGACATAAACTCTAATATGCGAAAACACACAGAGAAAATGTTGAAAATTAGGTCAGGCCAAACATGCATGGGGAGGAGAGTGTGGAGGGGGGCGGGGAATCAACTGGCAAGGCTTTAACTTCTCCATTCGGATCTATTATTTTGATTTTCTATAGTCATCTCTCCAATGCACTCTTGTTTGATAGCCGGTTTCTTCCCATTCCTCCATTAGGAATAGATGGAAATCATCAGAGGCTTCTTTCCTGTGTAGATCTCACAAATGTCTCCTGGGTTCCACTGTCATCTATAGCATTCTGCAAACCAGAATCTCACAATGTCGGCTCTGACACAATTTTCTCCAACAGCCTCGGATTATGTGGTTTACAATTCTTGGGTCAGGGATGCTGGTGTGCTTCTTCTATGTGAACTTAGCGGCTAATATCTCATTTAGATGGCTGCTTGTTTGGTATCAAACCTTCAAGACCTCAGCGACTAATTTATCTGATAGCTGGGCACCAACTAATTTCTTCACTGCACTTTGATATAGCACCCTTATCTTCTGTGTTCCCCTCCTGCGGGCAAATACCTAGCAGGCCAAGATGTTCTTAAGTTGAAGTGAAGCTTTAGTGCAAGCACAAAATCCCTTCCTGGCTCTGATTTTTTACCCATGCTATGCTGCTTTTTAATGAATTCCTCCCCATACTTTTTCCACTTTTAAAATTCTCTCTCCTATGTAACACTTTCCCACTTTTTCTATATCTTGTTCTTGTCCTCAGCTACAACTCAAATTCCAGGCATCTGGTTTTCATCCTACTGAGCTTAACTTACAAGAAATATAATCAAGTATTTTCTTTAGCAAAACTTGGTAATGTTTTGAATTTTGCCACTATTACCCAACATGAGTTGGATGGATGTGATCCTTTCTCACTCTATCCAGCTGAATTGCTGCAAATTACCTTTTTTAGCCTTTAATAACCTACTTAACAAATATTCATTGCTACTTTTTCTGATCTCAGATTCATTTTGTTTTTGGTCACAAATTGTTTTTCTATTATTACTTGTTGTTGTTATTTATTGGTAGTAATAAGTCTTCTTTGCCTTTCTTTATTCTTCTTTTTTCAATATTTTCTTCCCAATATCCATCTTCTTCCTTCTCCATTTTCTATCATTAAAAATATAAAAATAACTTGAGTTCCCATGCCAAACAAAAACAAGGGGATTTGGTCAGCAAGTCGTAGTCTACTTACCCCCATTCTATGGTTACCATCTTTTTTTAAAAAACATTTTATTGGGGGCTCATATATCATTTTTCACAATTCATAAATAAGCATACTGTGCCAAGCACCCTCACATGTCCACTTCTATTATCATTCTCCAATCGTCTGCCTTTTCCCTTGAACCCCTAGTATCGGCTTTTCCATGCCTTCCCCTCTTCCCTTGCTCTCTCCTCCCCACCAACCCTCAATACTTTATACATTGTTATTGTTCTGTCATATCTTACACTGCCCCACTTTTCCCCCAACCCACTCCTTTGATGTCCGTTCTTCGAATAGGAGCTTATGTGTATATCCTTGCAGTTGATTCAGTCTCTCTACCCCACCCTCTCTCTACCCTTCCAGCATCTTCAATCTAACCGTTGGCCCGAAGGGGCTCATCCATCTTGGTTTTCCCATATCTTCAGTTCCCCTCTCCACCAGTGTACCTTCTCCAGTCCATCTGGATTTATAAGGTAGAGTTGGGATCATGATGGTTGAGGGGGGAGGAAAGCTTCAGGAACTAGAGGAAACTTGTATGCATCATCACTGCTCGACTGCACCTTGACTGGTCTGTCTCCTTCCCGTGACTCCCCTGTAAAAGGGTGACCAATTACCCACCAGTGGGCCTTACATCCCCACACTGCTCTCATCCTCATTCAGAATGATGTGATTCTTGTTCTTTGATGCTCGATACTTGCTCCCTTCGGCCCCTCTTGGTCACACATGCTAGCTGTTTCTATGCTGAATGGCGGCACAATTATCTTCAAGTCTTTGAGACTCCAGACATTCAATCATTTGGTAGCCCGGCACCATCGTTTCTTCTACTCTGTTTTCCTTTGTATCCGTTTGTCTTCAGAGATAACGGGAGTTAATTGGTCCATTGATTTTGATTTTTGTTCTTTGATACCTGATTGTTTCAGCACTTCATGATCTCACAGGCAAGTGAGCTTCTTTTATGGTGGGTTTTGTTGCTTCTGAGCTAGATGGTTGCTTGTTTATGCTCAAGTCTTTAAGACCCTGGATGCTGGGCACCATCAGCTTTCTTCCCCACTCTTGCTCATGGGCATAAATTTAAGAACATACCTATAGGCCAAATGTTATGGTAGCAAGTGGACCTTGGGCCCTCACCCTGGTGCTCCCTCAATGCAAGAACACTTTGTTCTATGAATCTGGTATTCCTCGAGGTTCACTGGCTCAACATAATTACTGGAGTAAAATGGGTGCACAAACAAATGTGGTGAAGAAAGCTGATGGTGCCCAGCCATCAAAGGATATATCTGGGGTATTGAAAACCTGAAGATAAACAATAGACCATTTACCTGAGAAGAGACCACACCCAAACAAAAGAAGCACAACCGCCAGCACGGCGACACAGTGGTGAAAGTGGTGAAAGGTCTAGGTAATAGACATCAAACAGTGTGGGGGTGGGGGTGTGTGAGGAGGACATAGATCACTGTGTGCACACATCCCCGAGGTGTCCACTGAGGACATGTGGGAGCATGAGCAAGAGTGGTGACGAAAGTCTATGGTTACTATCTTTATCAGTCAGATATTTCAGATGCATGTCTGAGTTGGACTTGGGTGATACTGTGTCCATTAGTATTGCTGTGCCCTCATTAATCCTCTGTCTTTCCTCTTAACAACAAAAGAAAGCCCTCATTCACTGTGCCCTGAAACTGGACTGGTTGTGTGGAGTAGTTGAAAATCATGACTTCTCAGTATTTTGAACCTAAGTTTTCCCTTTAGCTTTTTCTTCTCCATTACAGTGTTTACTCTTTCTTTCCTTTATTTGCTGGAAACTGTGTCCTCTTATGAGCTTGTTCTTTCGAGATATTTCGTCTTTCAGATATAACATTAACAAAGATTGTCTCTTGTTGCTATCCTTGGTATCATTGTTTTTGTTTTGTTTTTCTCCCAAGGTTGTTGTTGGTATGGTATATACTGAAAGAAATAACTATATTGACCAAGCTCTTTGGATTTCTACTCTTCTTATAAGGAGAGAATCTCGAGTGTTAAATAGCAGATTTGGGTTTAGCAAAGTTGATTGAAGTCAATGACGAGAGTTGCAGGTTCAGGATAATAAGCGATAATGTGTTGGGCATCTGTGTTTTTGTGGGTGTGATAAAGGGTGACCAGCTCATAGTTATTAGGTGGTAACGTAGTAGGTGGTAAAGGATTTCCTAGACCACCAGCTGCACAGGGTTAGTGATGGCGTACCTGAGCCAGAAATGCCTGGTTTCTTTTATTTTGATTACAGTGACATGATGGGAGAGGAATAGAGAATAATTGCTGGGAAAATCCAACAAAGAATTCTGTGTACTGTGTGTCCTCCCAGAAGAGGCCACAATCTCCTTAAAACCCCTGTTGTTCTAAGTTTTATTCTTTCAGCATGAGCCAAGGGAAACCTTACAGGAAAAAATTTGAAAACATTTCGGTTTGAGTAACGTGAGACCGAGGATAGGAAAATGCTTACGGGTAGAGGTCCCAGACTTCAGAACATGCCGTCTGAGTTATTTCTCAGCTCTTTTCAAGGGGATCTTATTGTTTTGTTGCTGCTACTGTTGTTCTTAGTTTCCATCAATGCTTTAAACCTGTTCTTGAGGGAATCTCAAATTTCTAAACATACATATGAGCAATTGGTGGGCTGTCCCACAGTCAGCCCTTGACCTGGTGTTAGCTGCTGATAGTGACCCTTTCCAGCTTCAATTCCCACAGGTATAGTCGTTTTGATTGCTGCGTGTTCCATCTGGAGAAGTCATGTGTATGAAGTCACCTTTGTTGTTGTTGAAAGAAGGGTGTTTGCTATAAATAAGTATTTGGTTGCAAAATTCTATCATGTGACCTCCAGCTTCATTTCTATGACCAAGTCCATCTTTTCCAACTACTGCTCCTCCCTCTTTGTTTCCGATTTTTTTGGATTCGAATCACCAATCAATAATTTTCAATGAATTTTGTTGCATGTTCTATCGATTTTTGAATGAAGTTGTGAGTAGAATTCTTTAATGTTTTCATCACTAGCTTTTATGATTGTTGCCTACTTTTGAATAATAGTTGCATTGGGTGGAGTTCTTTGAAGGCAGATAGATATAATCCTATCACAGACAGCAAGGCACATAAAGATTTATTTTGAGTTACCTTTTTGACATTGTATGCCAGGCCTTTCCTCTTGATTGTGTTATCCCCAGCATAGTAAAACGTATGATTTTCTGATTTAAAATGGCTAGTATCATTCTATTTTAGCTCACTGATGTCCATAACATCAATCTTAAGTGTTCTGCTTCATGTTTGACCACTTCCAGTTTTCCTAGGTGCATATTTTGCACATTTTGAGTTCTGATCAGTAACAGAGTTTTGCAGGGGTTTCTCCTTCCATGGTGTGGTTCCTCATAAGCAAATGAAGATCCTCAAGGCCCCACCTCCAGGCTTTAACAGACTCACACCACCATGGTCAACCCCACTTCGAGAAATCATCCCCTCCTCCGTCACATTGCAAGTCCATCCTTTGGTCCTCTCATGGACAGAGTTCTGCTTCCATTCGTTAGACTTTCAGTCTCTGACAGTGTTTCCAAGCCTCACATAAGCTTTTCCATGGTTGCTTCTCATGAAGTGGGGAGCCAGGTCCTTCTCGGTTGTGTTTCTTTTCTGGAATCTGTTCATTTTGTATGGCACGGTTGGCATTTGAAATGCCAGCGTCACACAGCAGCATGCAGGCTACCACAGTGGGACAAAGAGTGGCTACGACTAGTGTTGGAAGGAGGCATGGAGTAACGTACATGGTTTACTCTGTGAACTGGAAGATTGGAGTCTACAAATTGCAATCTGTCTACCCAGAGGTGCCTGAGACAAAAGAGCTGGTGACGGACTCTCATTGAAACCTCAGTGAGCCAGGTTCGCCTCTGACACACCATGAGTCACAACCAACGCAACTGCACATTTTTCCCCTGCACAGTTGGCAGAAGCTGAAGATTCACTAATAACTGCTCTGCTGCCAGGCCCCAACCCCCTCAGGTCCAGCAGGCCAGCCCACCTGGCCAGTGTTCAGCCCATGGCAGACACACATGATTGCATTTACTTGTCAAAGCCAACTAGTGTCCCCAATGTCCTTGTGACCAGTACTAAATTAATGGCTTTTGGAAGGCAAGATCACCTGTAGAATGGACACACACACACACACACACACACACAATCACACACATAGGATCTCTCATACTGAAAGCAAGCTCCTCTGAAATTCCCAGTGGCAAAGCCTGGTAAGGATGACAGTGGCACCCAGTGGACAAATGTTTGGTTGTTTGAGACCAACATTCTTTTCTGAAATATTGTCATATTTAGTCTTAAGAAAGGACGGTTGTTACTTTTACCTTGCACTATTCTTCTCATGACATTTTTTTAAAACATGAACTTAAAAAATGAGGGCAGGAACATTTTCTTATAGTTCTTATCCTTGCAAGTTTAGAACTAGCTGAAAGCATCTGAGAAGGCAAAAATCTGAGAGTTAAGTCCTTTGAGAAGACTGTCTCCATTTGTTTAACCTGTGTCAACAGCAACAGTGGAAAAATCCAAATGTAATAGGATGATCAATTTCATTTTTAGAAACAGGAATATTGAAAATGCTTGCAATATGCTTTTATATACATACCATTCTCACCTTTTCTTCTAATCATTCTCAAATTCCAATTAAGTTCTCCTGGTTACACAAATTTGATGACAACTGGAATAATATTTTAGGATAATAGACCCCAAACTAACATACTAGCAATAAGTCCATTCTGACTCCTACTGGTCCTATAGTAAACTGACCAGATTTTAAGCAGGACAACATTGACCAGGGGATGGCGGCGGAGGGGGGAGAGGGGGGAGGGTTTCTTGACAAAAATTTGGTCTACATGGAGCAACAAAATCTTTCATAGAACGCAAAAATAGTATTGTAATATATTTATTTTAATTTTAAAACTCTGCTGGCTGTTGTCAAATTGTTAAGAAGTGGAATGTCTGGTCACCTTAATAGGGCAGAATAGAACTATCCTTTGGGGTTTTTGAGGCAGTAGATCTTTGTGGGAGCAGGAAGACTTACCTTTCTCTTGTGAAGCTACTGGTGGTTTTGAATTACTAACCTTGCAGCTAGCAACTCAACACACAACACACCATGCCAGCAGGGCTCCATGAGCAATTTTAGGCAGCTAAAATAAAATTGCTCATGTTGGAATTACACATGTCAAAAACTCATGGCCATTGACTTGATTCCGACTTGTAGTAACCCCTAGGGCCGAGTAGAATGGCCGCTGGTGGTGTCTGAGAAGGTAAAGCTTTAGGATTGGAAAGCTCCCTCTTGCTCCTGCATTGTGGGGTTTGGGGGTCAACTGAGATTGTGAGTGCTGGTGGTTTCAAACTGATGACATTGTGGTTAACCTGTCATGCTCATACACAGAGAGACCACAAAATGTTCACTCTCTGTTCCAGGTCATTCAGGGATTTTATCCAGCCATGAGAATCTCTTGTCCCCAAAGGAGTAAGGAGCCTCTCAGTTTTGGAAGATAGATAAGAAGTTGTGTGGATTTTCATTTTAGAAACTTAATTTGCTAAACTTTGGAAAATGTACATGTACCTAACTGTTGTTGCATCAGTAATATTAGGCTAAGAATCTTAAATATTAGTGGGCATTTGCCTTCGGTCACTATGAATCGGAATTGAATTGATGGCAGTGAGTCTGGAGTTATTTGTACTTGATAAAAGTATCTGTAATTTATTTATAAAAAAACCAAAAGGGATGGGTATTCATCTCAGCCAGTTCAGAGTTACTGATGACAGACAAATGATTACAAATCATTCTGTTACAAAAGCAACCTCTTCTCTTGGTGAAAAGTACTACCTGCTGCAGTGCCCCCTGTTGGTAAGGCATTCAAAATCTTTCTCAATTTTAAGATTCTGAAATTCCTAGTGTTTTTGCTTGGAGTGGTATGTTTCTTGGGTTCATCAATAGTTCTTTGCAATTAAAAAATGTGCCAGAGTTTGACGCTTCTTTTAACGTGTTTTAGAGAAAAGACAATGTTGGTAAGTAAGAGGGTTTGTGGCATGCATTGGAGTCTGAAACTCTTCCAAAAGGAATCAGGCCTAGGGAAACAAACTTTCATTCAGTAGCACAAACCCCTGATGGTCACTTGTATTAGGCCTATGTAAGCCAATAAGCAATAAACACATTAAAATGTGTGTGTGTGTGTATATTTCACAAAGTTGAAAAAAAGCAACATTCCCTCACATTTCTGCCAAAATTCTTGTAAAATATGATGTAGCTTGTCCTGAACAGAGATAGTGCCTCTATCATTTCACATCTCTTAAATTGTGTTTACCTAGAAGTTCTAAAATATGTTGTCATAAAATTTTATCAGTTCACAAGAAATTTATCTGTGCTTCCAGTATTTCAGGAGACCCGGTGGCATAGTGGTCATCTGTTGTGCCGCTGATGGCAAGACCAGAAGTTGGGAAACACCCGCTGCTCCTCCAGAGAAAGACGGGGCTTTCGACTCCCATGCAGAGGGATGCTCTCAGAAATGCAGAAGAGCAGTGCTGCCCTGTCCTGTTGGGTCCTTGTCAGTCACCGTAGGCTGGATGGCAGTGAGTGTGATCTCTTGGTTTTCTAATACTTCAGAATCTCTGCTGTCCTTTTCCTACACTGACTGACACGAAGAATGAGCCACGGTGACCTGTGCTATACCTCCGGGGGAACCCAGACAGAGGGTAACGTTATTCTCTGGGGCCAGCTCCTGCTGCTCAGGAGGAAAAAACTACTACCACATAACTCCCAGGACCCACTTTACTGCTTCAAAGTGTAAGCATGTTGGGAAATGGTCCGGTACTCAGTCTGAGCTTTCCTGATACCCGTAACGACTGTCCCACCAACGACTGTCTCGTGGTAACTTCATGCATACCGGGGAATTTAAAGGACATTTCCAGTCCTTCATTCCAAAATGCCCCTCAGCTGGTTCAAACTCTCCACCCTTAAGATCTGGGTCCCGCTGCACTCCAAAATCCAAACCAAATTCACTGTGATCCAGTTAATTTTGACTCACGGTGACTCTCCAGGACAGGTGCTACCTCTGTGGGTTTATAAGTCTGGCACCCTTGACAGGAGTAAGGAGTTTTGCAGGAGTAGAAAACCTTTTTCCAGCATTGCAGTTTCAAACTGCTGACCGTGGGGCTCGCCGCCCAAAGGGTAACCACGACCCCACCAGACATCTATAATATATCCAGCCTGATATATCAGTAACATCTTGGATGAACTTGTGAATGAATTTGTTTCTGGTCTCTCACATGTCTTAAGAGAAGACTTTATTTACCTATTTTTTTATTCTGTTGGGTTTTATTTGACTTTAGACTTACCTGTTTCTAAACCATGGGCATTTGCTTAAAATGTAATGCCAAATGCTAGAAACACACCACTCCAAGCAAAAACACTGTGCAGTTCAGAATCTTAAATGCTAAAGCCCCTTGTTTTAAGCTACACTACCGGAAAAATTCCATTATCTTTTGGTTCACATTTTCCCTACTTTTACCTGAAGCCCCCGGGTTTGCCTGGGATCCCCGATGATGTAGTGGTTATTCTTTGGGCAATGATCCCCATGGTTGACAGTTTGAAACCACCCGCAGCTCAGAGGGGCACAGACTGGGCTCGCTACTGCCCTAAACAGGTACAGTCTCAGAAATCCACAGGGGATTGCTAGGAGACAGCATCGTCTCCATGGCAATGAGATTGGTTTGGTTTGTACTTTTTTAAGCTGAAAAGATTCATATAGTGATATAAGTAATTATTGTTTTGTTTAAAATAGTTGTGCATCTATGCATCCATGTTTATTTGTTGATCAAGGGCTAGAACAAAGCAGCAGGAATTTAGATGTATGCTTGCTGTACTGGCCACTGGAAGCTGCATTTTCAGCCCAACTGATAGGTTTTACCTGCTCAGATAAGGCTTTAGCCTTTTCTTCTGCCTCCTTCAGGCAAATTTCCAGGATTCTAAGTTGATCCAAAGTGAACGACGTCTGTCCAGCTCCCAGGGATCCTTTCTTTAAAACAATAACCAAGTATTACTATATTGTATAGACAGCTTTCTCAACCAACTTTATGGAATGAACATAAGCATAATAACTCAAACAAATCCTTCCTTTCCTTACAGTAGCCATGCAATAGCGAAACATTATAGACACAATGCCTTACTTAGACTAGAAACTAAAGGAAGGTCACCGTCGAACACTAATTTCGGATGACTGCATGATAATTTATGACATGAAGGAGCTTGAGCCTATTACCTTCAAGTGACTTCTGACTCCCAGTGTACTGATAGAGACAGAGGAGGATTTATCCCCAGGCTTCCCAAGACTATTCATGTTTCTGGAAGCAGGCTGCCACATCTTTTCCCCCAGGAGATTCTGGTGGGCTCAAACTGCTGATCTTTTGGGTTTCAGACGAGTGCTTAACCTAAGAGGCTACCAAATCCCCCTGGAAGCTAAAATGGAAAAGCTCATCTTGGAATTTGGCTAAGCCACACATTTCATCCTGGAAGCAGAGAGAACTTTTCTTCTGGGGCTCAGGACCGGCCCTTCATATTGCTAGTGGCAAGTGTCACTGGCAGAATGCACGGGTTGTACTTTTCGCTTGAGGAGCAGGAGTGATCCTGGAGAAGCCTTTGTTTCCTCCGTGCTTCATCTTTTGTCACAAGTGACATTAAAGCAGAGGCACTTGAAAGAAAATGTCAGGTGTTTCCGAATTGGCTCTTTCTTACTCACTGCATGGCTGACACCTTTCAAACCAGATCTGTAGAGTTCGCCTCTCAAAAACATTCTCAAGTTCCTTTCTCGTCTAAGAGCTGAAGAGTCTGCGGAATTGACTTCAAAAACCAGTCCCAGGTCCCCTTGATAGCAGAGCACTTTCTGACACTGCCTTGGCTATTGGGACAATGAACGATTACAAAGTCACCTGACAACTTAAATGAAAACCTTGGCTTATGGCCTTCTCCAGCCTCTCTAGGAAACCTAGAGTTACTTTCAGTTGAGGCTTGGGCCACTAACCAAGCCACCTCCAACCCCGCAGTTCCTCTGTGGGAAAAGAATGAGGCCGCGGGCTCTTGTGTAGATTCCAGCCTTGGAAACACATACGGCGCTGTTAGGTGACAGAATGAACACCACGGCCGTTGGTGTGGTTTTAGCCACTGTGGATGAACTGTGCTTTTGGTGCTTTGGGGTTTTTTTGTGTGTGAATGATCTGGCTGCTGCAGTCGCTTCCGATTAATTCTGTAAAGGCAGAAGTGTATTCATCCGTATTTTGAACGTTGAACTGTGCTTTTTTCACATTGGCTCAGGAAAAGTACCAATTGTACACACGTGTACATTCCCTAATGATACAATAGAGCCATCTGGTGGTAGATGAGACCAGACATAGAGCTAGATCCTGCAATTGCTCATATACTCTGAACCTTGGGACCCTGCCACTGGCCTGTATCATTGTTGGGACTGCATGGGAGGAGGGATAAAGAAATGTTGTCATGTCTTGGTCACCCTGGGTCCTCGATCAAGCACAAAAAAGCACACAGCTGCATTAAAACAAAACAAAACAAAACAAACAAAAGCTCTCACTGCCATGGAGTCAATAGGCACTTATTCATGGGGACAGGGTAGAACTGCCCCTGTGAGTTTCTGGCAAAGGATGGTAAAGAAACCCATCTTTCTCCTGAGAAGAGGCTGGTGGTGTGGAATTGCAGGCTCCTGGACTGCAGTTCAATGCTTAACTTCTAGAAGAGCAGGGCTCCTAGAAAGGTGATACTTGGGATCAAGTAAACCCATGATTCTTAGCATCCAGTAAGAATCCCAATAACCTCAGAGTGCTAACAGTTGCCATGGAGTTGCTTCCGACTTGCGGGGAGGGTCACCAAATTCTCATAAAAACAAGTGTCATAAAATTCTAGTGTGTGTACAGTGACAGATTTTTTTAAAAAGCATGCTGTAGAATATTTTTAACAGTAAGAGGAAGTTGTCAAAAGGTCAAATTTTTCCAAAAAGATTGGAAATCCGTGATCTAGACTCTTATTTCCAGATAGAATTATATTGTCTGATATTTGATCTCAAGAGGAAGTTGCTAAAATAATACATGTGAGTAATCCCAACAAGATCTGCTAATCCATTTCTCCAGGCCTTTTTCTTCAAACATCAAAAATGTCCTGAGCCAAGAAGGACAACCGTTTCTAGTAAAACAAAAAGCATCATAAATCAAAGCCAAATGAAACAAGCTTCACTATAGACTCTGATTAAACAACACAGAACCTTTTGAACAGATAGCTTCAGGAAACAGATGTTTGTTAGAGAACGGAGACCTGCACAAACTGTCTTTTTCACCTTCTCCCCAGCTGCACGTTTTCACTCCTCAGGCTCTAACTTGCCAGAGCTTTCCAACTCCTGCTTCCCCCCTGAATTAACACAGAGTCCTAAACGCATCTAGTCCCAGGCACAAATGGCTCATACAATAGCTTTTACTAGGAAACAATTTCCACTGACCAAATAAAGAAATAAAAATAATGTCTAGTTCAACTTCAGGAATCAATAATAAGGGGCTTACGTACTTTAGAGATGAATACAGATCTCAGAAACCCTAAAAAGTTGAGATGCAGCTCTTTCTTGTCCAACTAGCGGGGACAATCATGGTACCAGCGTAGAAAGGGCTGGCTTATCCTAGTGATTCTATTTTGCTTTTAGGCACAACTTACAGTTTGTACTTCTCAGGAAAATGTACAGTCTCCACACTTACAGCTATTGACAAGTCAATTAGACGAATCAACAGTTAATGGTGATTATGTAATTTTTATATTATGATTTGAAATGATATTTTTGTACTAGGATATAAATAGTGTCAAAATGCATACGGTGTTTGGGTAGCTAACCCTGTGTCTATGGAATTCCAAATGTCAATTCCAGCATTTCGATGGTTCTAGCTCTATTCTTTGTTATAACAATTCATACCCAACTGTCAAAGGAAGGATTAACTTAAATGGAGCTAAGGAAACTAAGATGACTGAGCTACCCACATGCTAAACAATGTTAAAAATGTAAACTCTTTGCTTGTAGCAATGGTTCCAGATTCTAGAGACTTCCCATACCAACTGACCAACTCTTACATGACATTTTAAGAAAGGACTTCTTTCTGGCTGCACAGGTTACTTATTTGAGAATGTAGATGACAATATACATGTTTTCTAAGTATATTTTTCTTGATTTTCCTAACCCATCCTAGTACCTTCTGATTGTCCCCTTCCTGGTTTTCCAGTGGGTGTTGGTCTGTCTTCTAATAACCCCGCTCTTCTCCCTCAGCCATCTAAATGTCCTTCACCCTTCAGGATGGGTTCAAGGTTTCTGATCGATACAACAGCTTCACACCCCCTCCACTGAATCCACTGGTCTAAGGCCTGGCAGGACCTGCTAAGCACGAAGTCGGAGTTCAATACACATTTATTGAGTGATCGATGACTCAGCAGTCAGGTGAGAGCAGTCCTTAATGCTGAGAAGCTAGAACAGTGACTCCTTTGAGCAATATTTTCCATGAGCCCCACACCTGACACTGACAGGCCCAGAGAGGCCCAGGTGGTGCTGCGGACGGCAAGAGTGGGGAGGATTAAAGGAAATAAAGCAAGAAATGCTCAATTTACAAATAATCCTATTGTCGCAACTCTGTCAAGGAGAATAATTTGATGTTCAAACTCCCAGGCTGAATATTACATCACAGAAAAAGAAAATCCCCATAAGGACAAACGATCAAACAGCAGGAAAGGAAAATTTGATCAAATATGCTTCTAAGAACAGAGTTAATGTGTATGTATGTATGTTGTGCATTTAAAAGAAATCTCACTAAACTAGGTGTGATTATGCTAGATAGCATTCTAAAAAAAAACAAAAACAAAAAGAAGACTATGTTGGTTCTTGAGAATTCAGGGTCTCTAGCAACCAGAGAGGAGCCATGGTGGTGGTTCTTGCTAAGGATTAGGTTGCTAACCCCAAAGTCAACTGTTTGAACCTACCAGCAGCCTTGTGGGAGAAATTTGTGGCAGTCTGTTTCAGTGCAGACTTGTAGCCCTGAAAACCCTGTAAGCCAGTTCTAATCTGTCCTACAAGTTTGCTGGGAGTTGGAGTTGATCCAATAGCAATGGGCTTGGGGGTTAGCAGCTGAAGCTTCCACTGTCTCAGCATTATAGCTGCAGCACCCCCTCAGTGGTCCAGTACACTCTTGCTTTCAACAAGCTTTGCAGTAGTTATGCTTCCTGTTTGATATCTTGCTGTGCTAGTCTGGGTAGACTAGAGAAACAAATGCATAGATACTCATATGTGTATAAGAGAGAGTTTAATATATAAGAGTAACTGAATATTGAGAAAACACCCCAGATCACGTCCATAAGTCCAATACTAGCCCATATGTCCAAAACCAATCTATACCTTCCTCTTCAGAATGACTTTGAATACAGGAGGATCATAGGCCAGTGGATGGAAGTCTTGTGGATCCAATGGCAGGGGAAGCATCTTAGTGCTGGCAGAATTCTCCATGTGCTTCCTTCAGCTCTAAGTCTCAAGCGTAGTTCCATGTGTCTTCTCAGCAGGGAATGTCTCATAGGGTGTGAGCGTGTATCCTACCTCCAGCAAGCTATTTAACTCCTTAGCACCTCCAAATGAGGTCATCAAGCTGTGAACTGATTGACAGGCTAAACCCCATCACTTCACTTGTCTCAAATTGACAACAGATTATGTAACTACCACACTTTACTACGGTTGTCCATTCCTCTTCTCCCTGCTTGACAGGCACTGAAGGCTCTATGCTTTCTTAGCCTTCTACAACCAATACATATTCTTCATTCAGATTAAGTCTTTTTCCAACTGGTCATAATTTCTTTCGCTCTCACCTACTCCTGACTGGTAAGATCCATGTCATCTCTCCTTCCCAACTTTGGACAACAGAGTTCAGTCCAAGTCGGCATTCATTATTCTCAAGTCCTATTTTTCTCTAAAATTCTTGCAATATTTTGGGGATAAATTGGCGATTCTTATTTTAGGGAAAATATATATATTTTTTTGGGGGGGCATCACTGCTCTCCTGTGGTGGGAGTAGGAGGCCCAGCCCCACTGCTGGAATTGAACCTCCGTCCCAGAGGGCCGCAGTCCCGTGCACAACCACTATGCCACCGGGGCTCAGCCCTGGGGAAAATATTTTTTAAAGCCCTATATTTTCTTGATGCCAATTCATTCCAATGAAAATTGTATTTCTCTGTGTTTGGGGTTGACTGAAGAGTTAACCTAGTAAGTTAGTGATATACAAAACTTGAAGAGACTACAGCTATTTTCAAAGTCCAGTGGAAAGAGGATTCTAAAACTTGCTTTACAATATGGTGCGTAAGGGCCTGACCATGTGAGCATTAGCAAAGGTGGATTCAATGCAGAGGGCTGCACTAATGGACCTAGCCTAACTCATATATGATGGAGTGATTGGGTACCATGTCTCCTCTGTGTCTCAAATGTATTTCTTGGTCGAGAAACAGATGGCTCCTTCAACTGAACAATTGAGAAGAGCTTAGTAAAGGAACTATTTACAAAAATCTAAGTGCGAGAAAGACAGGGTTTTCTACTCCTGTAAGATTAAAAGCTTTGTAGGAAGCTCACAGGGGCAGTTCTAACTTGGTCTATTGGGTTCCTATGAGTCCACATGGACTGGATAGCAATAAGTTTGGTTTATTTGGTGGACATGATTCATGGCCTCAGCAAGGGATGGTGAGGCATCATGGTTATAGATGCATGAGGACCATTTACCTGCAGGAGGAGGAGTAAGTAGAGATAGCTCACGGAGAGGGTCATCCCATAAAGAACCTTTGATAGAGGAATGTGGGAAGTTCCACAGCCGTGGTGGTAGTGCTGGTGGGTTTACCAGTGGAATGCATATCCTGACCTTATCTCTTCTCCCTCTGTTTATTGCAAGCATCTCCAGCTCCGGTATCCAACAAGAAGTCAAAGGGCAAGTGAGTCTGAAGAAAGAGCCTAACTCGTGGAGAACAGGACAGAGTTGGAAAGGGTTGTGGTGGATCATCTGGGGGAACAAAGAAAATTTAAACTAAAGGGGTTTGATTATGATTCCCAGATGCCAGTGCATAGATAAATGTTGGGTTTTGATAGTATTTTGATCAGAAGCAAAAGGAGAAACGAAGACGTGCTTTAGAAAAGAAGCACATTGTGAATTATCCATGAAGCCAATTTTATTCTATTTACAGGACTGTCCTTTCTTCTGAGATTATGATCTATCACTGTCTCTATCTCCTTCTCTTTCTTGGTGTTAAGGGATATTTCTTTAACAAATGATTGTGATGTGGAAATTACTGAAATGGTGTCTTTTCCTTGAAAAACTTTTCAAAGTGAACAGCCTAATGAGAACACACCCCACATATTTTTGAGGTATAAATTCTTAGAGGTTTAAGAAATCCAAAATTATGGACAACCTGATTTACATGATCTCTATTAAACCATGAATTGAAATGGTTTATCAAGTTGTCCTCCAGGAGCTGACTCTGAATCCTCCTGGACCAGGTCCAAGACCGACCCACATGCTGTATCTAGTTGTCTGTGCTAGCAAGTTTCCAGGTTACCATTTTTTTTCTGGAAAAAAAACATTGTTAGAGGTGAACCTTTCATCCTGTGGAAAACTTAACTACTTTTTCATCGATATAGTATCCCTAAAAAGGTAGTCAAAAGGAAGACTCAGATCCTAATTTTCAAAAATAATTGTTGGCATGGAAGTTAAATAGGAATGGCTTTGTAAATAACGTTAAATAATGATTTACTCAAAACCTTAATAGGCCAACCTAATGTCAATTTAATTCAAAGCAATTCAGTGCACTTCAGTTATAACATGTTTACTGAAAGATTTGCTTAGTGCTGTGAATTAAGGCTTCCCAAAGGTGCTGCTGCTTGACTGCTAGCAGCAAGGTTTAAAATTGCCAGTCACTTCTTGGGAGAAAAAATGAGGCCGTCCACTCCCATAAAGATTTACAAGGAGAGTACTGATAGACTCTTGTCCACGCAGACAAGATAAAAGCTCATAGAAAATTGAATGAAAGGATCATGGAATTTCACACAAACTTTTTGAAAAAATGTATTATAGATCATGCAGATGAAGAGCCAAATATGTGATCTATATATTTTTTCTTCTTAGAGAAAGGCCTCACACTCAAAGGAAATAAAATAGCTACTTATCTTGGACAGTAGTTTACATTCCCTTTCAGGCCTTTCCAGGGAAGTCTGGTCTGTGAAACTACACCCTAAGGCTCTCAAATACTAATTCATCCTGGTAAACATAACTTTAAGTTTTAATAATGGGGACAGGGTTTGGTTGCAATTAAAATAGAAATATTCTAAGCCCAGTTTGCTATAAAAAAAGAATTTTTTGTGTCTTTAAGGTGAAACATTAAGAAAGTTTACTGAAAGAAGAGGTTTCCATTGTTTATGTAGGAAAAAATGCTATCAAATTTTTTAGGCAAGCTTTTCCATGTTAGTGGAGCATAAACATATTATAAATGCCTTTTCCATTTGTAAAGACAGTGATTTCCATTACTGGGTAGGTGTGGCAGCAGACTAATTTTCTCAAGTATCATACATATGTAAAGTTTACCAAAATTATTTTCATTCTAAATAAATCCCATGTTTTCAGAAATACATATAGCTGTAGGCAGAATGACGGCAAATTCATTTATGGGGGAGGTAATTGGATTTTTATTGCCCAGTGAATAATCACTGGGCTGTGTATAAAGTAATTAATGGATAACAGTGTTTAGAGTGAAGATTTTTCTGTGTTTTTTAGTGCCTGGACCAGTAAGCTTAAAAAACTCAAGAACTATTACTACAATGATGAATACTTCAAACCTCCTGTGATGCCATCCTGATAGCCTAGCAAGGAAATCCTTAATTGAACTTGATGTTACATGAGAAAACTCCCCCGCCCCCACACCACCTGGCATTTACCCAGTTCTCCTCTTTACCAAGTTCTGAAGGAGAAATGTTATGCATCCTTTTGTATCAGATAAAGTTCAGCAACAATTTCCATAATACATTCCAATGTTCTAAGTAAGCAAAAGGAGAGCTCCCTTTGCTGTGAATTTCCACTTCTTTTAAGGTCTCCATTCAGTGTTACGAGGAAGCATTGAAAGAATATCCAAGAGAGGAAAATCTTACTGGAAACTCAAGTTAGGACTAGGAAAGGGGAACATCTACACTTCAAAGGAGGCACTGATAGTTCTGTGGGTGGGTATGGTGGGTAAATGGGTAGGAGAAACTTCACCTTGTGAAGGGGGTGCTGGACAACAGTTGTACAAAAACAAAGGGGAGAATAAACCCGGTTCTATGCTTCTGGGTAGACACTTTAAATATGTTTCTACCCAACCCTCAGTGAATCACACCAAGGACTAAGCACTAATATGATCTTAGATGCTGACCTTACAGGGAACATGGCATTTTCCAAGGGACTCAACGTGGAAGGCAAACTGAACGAACTGGGCATTTCCTGGAGGGACTCAACATGGAAGGCAAACTGAATGAACTGGAACCTACCTCAAAACTACTGGTGCCCTTGGATTTAGGACTGATATACCCTGACTGGAGAGGAAACGAAGAATGGCCACCCCAACACTGTGGAAATGGTGGTTGTCAGATTTAGAGTGGGGCCCCTGGTTTAGTGCTTGCCCAATAAAAGAGGACACAGAACCACCACAGCTCCCACTGCATTAATATGACAGATACTAATCTGATAATAAGAATATGCCTTTGTAAGAAAGGGATCACAGGATTTTCCCTTGCAACCAGCTACCATGCTCAATGTTAACAGAGTTCAATTAAGAAATCGATCAACCTGTACAAAGAAACAACCCATGGATTGCAGCTTGAAGTTGGATTATATTCATATTAACTCCTATCAACAGTACCTTAAATTCTGTGCTGTTGTATAAATTACTAATGTCATTAATACAATGTAATTGCCTTATAGCCCAGGGGGGTGATTGATAATGCTTTTCTTTTGTTTTGGGGAATTTGTTTTATTTGGGTTTTTTTTTTTGTAGTTGTTATTGTTGATTTTTGTTTTTTGTCATAATATGAACACCAGAGTAGTTCATAAGCTAAGAACAATCAGATGGATTCTGGGCGCCCACATAATTCTAGTCCTGATCCAAGTTCTGACAACATGGCCCAGCTTGATCCCTGCATTCATGAAGAGCTCATTGATGATAAGGGTGCTGCCGCATCATGTGCTACAGAAAGCAGGTGGTGCCGGCTATCAATTGCAATAGTGTCTGGGCTCTTAAAGGCATGTGCTCACACAAGGAGCCACTTCAACTAGGTGTCAACTAATCCCACATAGAAGCAGCACACCAACTTGTGTCATCCAAGGATGATGCTATGCAGTCCAAATATGATGGAAAGGAAAGTAGTAGAGCTTACATTGTAAACATATTTGTAGACGGCTATGGAGAACACTGGAAGCTGACAACCCACCTGCAGAGTATCTGGCCAGATTGAGCCTCTGGCAGAGTCCCTCTGGCTACAGGCGAGGGATTACAAGCTTTACAATCAGACAGTGATTATTATAAATTTGATTATGGTAGATTAAATAATGTTATAATATAATTCTTGGTCAGCTGACCTTCCTTTGCACCTAAACTGAATTTGCACTAGGCTCAAATATTTCTTGCTTGTTCTGTTTCAGCAATTTCTTCTCTTGAGTTTCTAAATATTTGTGGTCTTCTTTTTCCTCATTCTTTATTTTTATCTTTATTAT
>PVJH01023737.1:0-34268 GCA_004026705.1 Nesogale talazaci | reverse complement strand
GATTTTAAAAAACTCCAGGAAACAAAGCTTAGCAGGAGAGGAGAGCCAGAGAAGTGACAGGGAAGCTACAGGTTACAACAGATTTGTGAACTCAGCCAAGCACAGTGGTGGCAGGGCCTAGCTGCTACAAAGAAGACATGTTTTAGACAATACTCATGTGTATGGGCAAAAGAACTTGAGGACTGTATTTGTGACTAATCGTATAACAGGTTATTTTAGTTTCTGTTCTGTGGAAAGTGTAAAGCATTCCAACAAGGGGTTTTGATGTAGTTTTTCTTTTCTTCTTTTTTTTTTTTTGCACCCATGCTGTTGATTGCTAAATGTAATAGTCTGATCATGACGCTAAATAAATGTCTTTTTTAAATGAAAAAAAAAAAGAGTATGTTTTTTGCTTTTCCCATTGCCTTATTCAGTCAAATAACTTTTTGATATCATGGCAGCAATAACAATAAAAGCGACTGTCATTAATAGAGCTTTGAAATGCTCTGCAGAGGATGGCAAGCGCTTTACATGCATTGCGAATCTCATTGAAGCCTTGCCTAATTTTGAGTGAGGCACTATCATGTTACCTTTTCCACAATAAAACTAAAGCAGAGAAAGGTTACAATTCCTGCTCAGAGTTGAGTGGCTATGAAGTCACAGAGTCAAGGTTTTCATCTGGGGCCCTTGTCATGACATCAGCCTAACGCTGTTATATTTTACATGGTTTGGGTTGAGTGCCATTAAGTCAATTCTGACTGAGAAAACGGCAGGGAGTTCAAAGGTATACAAGGGAGGACAAATCCAATGCCATCCCAGTCCAAGGCTGATAATCTTAAGGCAAAGGTCAGCTGTGGCACTGGCCTCCATCTTTTACCCCACTGGAATACCACCCATCACTCACAGAGTAATACCATGCTGCAGTGACCACACAAAACTAGTAGACAATACTCACAGTGTATGGGGTCTATTACTGAAGCGAACAGATCAAAAAATGTTAAGGATGCTGTTTTGTTGTTTTGCTCACAGTCCCTCTTCTCAGCTGTGCTGGCACGAACGTCCATTCAGCTTTGTGGTCCCTTAGCCATTACCTTGTTCTATGGGCCAGAGTGCCCCGTCCTTTGCCTCACCCTCTCGATGGGGCTCCTTGGCTGTGTCTTGGGTTTGGTGCTGAGGCCTCTGGTGACTTTCTTGCTTCTGCAGACAGGGAGCTTGTACATATCTCACTGCTGGCTCTTCTTTCTTGATAGTCACAGGACTCTCTCTCCCCACTTGTGAAATGGCTCACCTACATAACTCATTGGCGAGGCAGAAGCTAATAGGCTTCCCACACCCTATTTACATGGTCCCACCCCAAGCATTTCATGGAAGTTACCAAGATGTAGACAGGAGAGTCGTACCAATGAATTTCCCTCCATCAAAGCAACCCACAGCACAAAGGAGAGCTGCTTCTCATGTTGTCTTGGCTGTATATCCTTTATGAGGGCAGATGGCAAGGTCTTTCTCCTGCAGGACCATTGGGTGGGGGGTTGTATTCCTAGCCTTTGGGTTGGCTGTCAAGCAACACTTTAATAGACTCCATAGAACCACTGTTTTTGAAACTCCTTAAATGGGGAATATAATATTCTTTTACTTATAACATAGGTGGATTTAAGTTGATACATATTTATTTTTTGCACTGTAGTCTGACTTGTTGATCTTGTTGTTTTCATTGTCTGTTTTGTACTATGACTCTTTGAGGGAATTGGAGGGTGTTACTGAACTTTTACAGTATCCTCTCTATCCCCATATGCAGATGCAGGTTGGTCATAAAGGAACTGGCATCTCTTTATCCCATAAGTTGCAGAACTATCAAACATTTGCTTAAATCAAAAGGGGCCCAGTGAGCATGGTGAAACATCTTCAGAAATCAAATGTGAAATTTCTAGGAAAGAATAAATGGCTCATTCTCACAAAGCCCATTGCTATCAAGTTCCTTACAGCTCAGAGAAAACCAGTAGGACACAGTAGAACTGCCCCATCAGAGTTCCAAGGTGGAGAATCTTTACTGGAGCAAACTGCCGCCCCATTGTTCTTCTATTGAGCCTATAATGGGTTTGAACTTCGAACATTTCATTTAGCAGCTGAGCATTTAGCATGGCACCACCACCAGGACTCATTCATTATCACAAGACTTGAAAAGAAACTTTCAAAAACAGGTTAAAAGTGGGTGTTGATAGATAGCATGATGATTTCAGTAGTTAGCGTGTCTCTGCTTAAGAAACTAATGTTTACAAAGTAAACACCACTTGCCAGATTGGTTACTGAAAAGCTGATGATGTCCAATAAGTATGTAATGAGTTGTTTTGTGCACATTTTCTTTTTAGTCTAAAAAAACTTTGCTTGTTTTCTTTAATCTAGGCTTACTGAACTCAGGGTGGAAACTATATTCACTTAACCCTCAAGATACATTGGTTAAGACATAATTTTCAGTGTCATGTGGCAGTTGGCAGGGAATCATTAATAAATTGGTGTTTAAACAATCTTGTTTTACTTCATAGTTGTAAGCAGGCTTAGGGGAAGCTACCTTGAGTGACATTTAAGTGCAGTAACTAATTCCATCTCCATTTAATCTGTCTGAAGTCAGTCCTTCTAAAAGGAGTGGCAGAGGAAAGCATTTAGCAGTACTCCATAAAAGACACTAAAATCAACAAAACAAACAAGAAAATGCAATGGAAGAAGACATATCTTGCTCAATGGAATGAAGAGATGATCACAAAGGCACTACTGATAATTTTGTTTAATGACAAGAGTATCATTTGGAAAATAAGGGCACTAAGAGAATCTTCAGATAATAAGCAACATAATTTTTTCCCTGCCTAAAAGTGGAAAAACACCATGTCCAGTGACCAGTTCCTGGGAGAAGCAAAGGAAAAAACCACATACAACCACCTCCTGGTATAGAAAACCAGTTCTAGCCACAGAAATCAAGAAAGACAGTGAGAGAAAGTAATCAGCACCAGAGGACACACTACCAAGCTGCAAGACAGAATGTGCAAACTCAGAGTCATTATGAGGGAAGCAGGTTGGAGCTATGATAAAAAGTTAGAATCATCTTTATAGTCAATGAACTAAAAATCAAAGCTTTGAAAATTACAATAGAAATGTTAAGGAACAGAGAACCTATGAATGTGAGACCAGCGGGGAAGAAAGGAAAAACTAAAGATGTGCTCTCAGATCAAAAGACACAGAGATTTGATGGGAAGAGTAAAGGTTCTGAGGAAGAACATTTTCAGAATAATAAATATCCTGTAGGGCTATTGAGCCATACAGAGAGAGGATGTCTGGATACAAGGTCCAATATGGATGAACCTTGAAAACATCATGCTGGATGAAAGAAATCCATAGCAAAAAGGAGAAATACTGAATTATCTCACTTATATGACACAGGCAAATATAACAACCACTATTTATTTGTGGCTACCAGGAAGAAGGGGTGCAGGTGGAGTAGGGCAGTCAATTGCTTAGGGGGTCCCTCAGTTTCTGCTAATCGTGGTCGGATAATTTTAAAAAGGATATTGGTGGTGAGTGTACAGCAGGATGAATCAAAATAATGTTAGTGAATAATTACATGTGTCAAATTTGTTGAATTGGTCAATGTTTGAGATATAAAAGAAGGAGGAGGATCAGGAATATAGAGAGGTTTATGTTTACATAGGTATATTGACTTTTGATGAAAATATGACCCTGAATGGGATGGAGCAAAGTTAAGAAAACTTCTTAGACACAATAGAACACGTTGAGGAAATGAGATGTTGAGCCTGGGGGCTCAAGATCAAAGTCTGCAAGGACACAAAGCCTCTGGCAAATCCTATCTAACAGAAACAGTGTTCTACATTCTACTTTGATGAGTAGCAACTTATCAGCCATAGTTGTGTGAACAGCCATAGAAGGCAAAGCTACTGGTCTTTCCCACTGTAAAGGAAGAAAGAGAAATGGAAATTGAAAGGTGTGTTAGTCTGGCTAACCTAGAGAAACAGATTCATAGACATGCATATGGATATGAGGGTACGGTTTATATATGAGAGGAATAGGACATTAAGAAAACATCCCAACCCAGTCCAGTTCAAAGTCAAGTCTGACATTAGCCCATATGCCTGATTCCAGTCTATAAAGTCTCCTTCTGACTCATGAAGTCACAGGCCAGTGGGTGCAGAGTCCCGGCACTGGCAGGGATCTCCCCATGGCTCCTCACTTCCAGGGCCCAGGGTCCATCAACAGCATCCAGTGGTGGTAGAGGCAACTCAGCGCTGGCAGGGCTCTCCACATCATGGCTTCGCCAGCTTCAGAGGTCTGGTTCCATCAGGGTAGGGCCATGTGGCTTCTCCTCTGGATCCTTCAGCACCTCGGACACAGCCATCTTGTCTTATCCATAATTCATCGTCTCTGAGACTAACTCTCAACAACTGGGGACACAGCTTCTCATCTCCATGAGGGAAATATGAGATTTTCCAGAAGTCTCAGGAGAAAGCTATCCCCACACGGAAGCCTCATTGTCTACTCAATGGCTATCTCCAGATGAACGAGCTAGACTCCACCCCTACATCTCGATCATGAAATTAACATAAGCACATGACTGCCATAAAAGTCATAAGCTAAACATTCTTCTAATGACTAATGAACCGACAAGGATTGGTCTCTACAATCTTGAGAGCAAAACCCAATAGTGTCAAGTTCCCACTCTAACATGCTCTATGAACTATCACATTAGAGGATTCTCTGTACAGTGGCAGAAAACTGTTGACCAAAATTCATGATCATAAAGCAGAACAGACTAACCGGTCAGATACTGGAAGGATCGATGGCCCTTAGTCACCAGGGACAGAGTTTTGTTTCACCTTGGCTGGGCTAGAATGCTCTGGAGTTTGGTGATTAGACATTCTGGTGGTGTAGTGGTTGTGTGTTGGACTGCTAATTTCAAGGAAAACTACCAGCCATTTCTCGGGAGCAAGATGGCACTTTCTACTCCTATAAAGAACTATTGTCTAAAGAATTCAACTCTGTCCTAGATGGTCATTATGAGTAGGCATGAACTCCGAGGTGTGAATTTGGTTTATGGTTTACCATCATCCCCCAAGTTGATCTAACAAAATGTATCACATCCACAAGGATGCCTGCTATTAACAGCCAATTGAAAAATGTTTACTCAGGACTATGGCCTACTTCCAATATAAATGGACACTGGAGAATCTTTCTTTCATTTTTTTTTTTTTGCTGATCTTGTAGCTGACATCTAACTTGTTGACCTCTGGTTCCTTGGATTTTAGTCAGCTCCATGTTGTATTGCTTGACAACCCTGGCAATGGTCAGAAACTTGTCATTTATTCAGTTGTCTGTGGATTCATTCTTCTCTGCAGCCAGAAGCTTGTTATCTGACCTACTGATCTTGGGTGCATCAGCCCCTGCAGCTATTAGAATCAAGAGAAGCCTCTAGTCTGGCAGCTGACCCAGGGACTTGGGACTAGACTGCCTCTATGACTGTGTGAGCCATTTCTTTGATATAAACCACTCTCTCTTTACACACACACACACACACACACACACACTTCACTGGATTTGCTTCTCTATAGAATCCAGATTAAGATATGACCTGTCAGCTCTGTAACTGAATTAACCCCATGTCAGGTTAATCAACCATTTATGACAAAATGAGAAGCAACAGAAACAGGAAACCTAGAGAGGAAATGGAGTATATGGTGGTATGTTTGCGGGAACTGTAATAGATGAGTTGAAACAAAATGGGTATGGATTGGTGAATGTAAAACTGATGATATTCTGAGTAAACCTTCTCTTAATTCACAATAGGAATTCCCATTATAGGCAATGATCACAAAAATAAAAGAAAGAAAGAAAGAGGAAGGGAGGAAGGAACACGCAGAAGAAAAAGGAGGAGAAGCAGAAAGAAATTTTTAGGATAAAGGTCAAATTGGCAGTAGCACAAATTCAGCCATTTGTTAAAAAACCAAACAAACACATTTCTTCTCACTAAGTTGATCCCCATTCATAGCAACCATGTAGGACAAGGTGGGACTGCCCCTGTGGGTTTTCTGAGATGCAACTCTTTACAGGTAAAGAATGCTTCAGTTTTCTCCCAAGGAGGGTTTCAAACCTGACAGTCAGCAGCCCAACCTTTAATCTACTATGCCACCATCTATGAAGCACACGGTAAATACTTCCTGGGTGATGGAAGGATATGAGGAAGAAAAGGAAGAAGCTAGGGGGTGAGTGACAAGCAAGTGAAAGACGGTTTTCCCTTCTTATTTATCATGCGATCTCCTTGTCACGTATGGATGGAGTCTTTATTTCTCTTTTCACCTTCAGCATTCAGAGCCCATATGATATTCTGGGCATAGCTATGCCTGACCCTGAATGGGTGCATTATCTTCTATCCTTAATTCTCAGGTCATGCAGCAACAGTCTGTCTCCTGAGAAATCCTAGAATAATCAATAGATACACATTCACAGTTCTTACAGCAATCGTAAAAAATAATGGAGACAGTGGAAATTAAAATCAAGGGCTATCTTTGGATGCTATGTGGATGGGATTGGAGAAAGCATGTATTTAATTTACATTGAAGTCAGTGGCAGAATAAGTGTTTCTCCTGGTGTTTAATTTAGAGCACATGGACCAAAAGAGATGGATTTTTTTTCTTCCTTCCTTCCTTCTCCTCCCTCCCTCCCTCCCTCTCTCCCTTCCTTCCTTCCTTCTTTCCTCCTTCCTTTGCTTTAAGAGATGCATTTCTTATTAATAGTTTTATAGAGTTTTCTAAACTTCAGTGTAGTTGTGCGGTGCATAAAGTGGGAATTGCCATATCAGCTGATAAGGCTATCTGGGCCTGGTTTGAGGATATAATGAGAAAATTGTTATTCAAACTGCTGGGCCCAGTGCCTGCTATATTGTCAGGCAAATTCCTCCATTCCAGAAAGTATTTTGGTCTATAAGTTATATTTTCTGTCGCTATATTTCCCAGAGTCCTTTTGATCAACGTGTTTTCCACCAGGTTACAACAACACCAAAAGTTATGAAATAGAGATCATAGGATCTATCATTTATAAAATGAATAAAATAACTATGAAACTGAAAACAAATTAGTGAGGTGTCACTGAAGCTGTTCCAACTCATAGCGCCAGGATGCACCACAGGAGCCCTTGTTGGGTCCTGGCCCCATGAGCACAATTGTTGCTGAGATTGAGCCCAGAGTCGCAGCTGCTGTGTCCATCCAGCTCCTTGAAGAGCTTCACCTTTTCACCTGTCTCCCAAAGTGAACAGGATGGACCTTTGACCATTTGAAGCTGTAGTATGTGTATGTGTGTGTATTGCTTATGGTTTCCACAAAGTCTAAACTGGATGGCTCTCTCCTGGGTTTTCTCTACCTGTTTCCCAGTCACTTTGTTAATGGCAGAGACCTCGAGACTATATGGAATACACAGCTCTCGCAACTGGTTCATACAGATATTCTAAGGTGGGTAAGTTGGACAATGGCTTTTTGCTAAGCCCATCCATTGAAGAAACTATGTGTGTGGGGCCAGGGGCAGGAGCTTCTTATCACCAGCCCTTGAGCACAGAGACAGGGATGTGACGTGACTTTGTTGTTGCCATAGTGTCCACTGGTGACCTCATTCATATAGGAACATTTTCAAAGCGAAAACTTTTCTAAGGCAGTCTATCTGGGAGTATTTGAATCAGCAACCTATGACTTAGCACTTAACCTTTTGCAGAACCTTAGGACTCTTGGACCCAGGCTACCTGTATTCTGAAGGATCAATGACTAATCTATCAGTCTGTTCATATACTAGTTCTCCATGGGTCCAGTAGCTATGATGAGGGCTGTTGGGGAACATGGGAGAGTGTTTTAGAAAGTCAAAATGCAGTGGCTCTCAACCTATGGATCGAACAACCCTTTCACAGGGGTCTCCTAAGACCATCAGAAAACACATATTTCCAATAGTTTTAGTAACCAAGACACCGCTCATCTATCCATCTCCAGGAAGCTCTGCCCACTTGCAGATATTCTGTTCTGGTGAGAAAGGACTTATGTCAATGTTTGCACTGATGTTGGCTTATTGTGCATACCATCGCAAAATGTAGCCACATAGTTTACTGTTGTTATATCAAGGCAGTTATCCATGCCACACCATGCGCAAGATAAATATTTTTCATTAGAAATAAATATTTCACAATATATGATTACATGTTACTTTAATCAGTATACTTTAATCAGTATACTTTAATTACGTTCAAATTGCAACAATGAAAGTACATCCTGCAGATTAGATATTTACATGATGATTCATTGCAGTAGCAAAATGACAGTTATGAGGTAGCTAGGAAAATTATGCCATGGTTGGGAACTGCATTAAAGGGACATGGCATGAGGAAGGTTGAGAACCCCTGGACTAGAGGATGTTTCCAATGTCTAGTGTCAAGTAGCCCAAATGCTGCATGCCTGCCATGCTGTCGGCTATTATCTAGTCCTCTCCAATTTGTGGTCATCCCATGTAGAATAGCAGAAAATGCTTCCCAGGCTTGCAACCTCGTCATGATCATTACTGTGTTTGAGCCCATTGCTGTTGCTTCCTGTCATCCACCCCCCTAGTGTTTTCTGACCCTCTGCTTTACCTAACCTGAGGTCTATCTCTAGCTACACACCTTTCCCAAGAACATATGTAAAGCAAGTGAACTGAGATGTAGGGGCCTGTAAAGAAAAAAAAAACATTTTTGCATCCAAAATGCCAGGAGTGATCCAGAAGTATGAGCACAAATGATGTCATTGATAGCAGAACCTCTGGAGACTTCTGATAGATTTCTTTGTTTTCTTTTGGAGTACAAAAACAGACTCTTTCCCTGTGTGCGTGCGCATATGTATTTGTCTATACAGATACACATGGATATGAAAGTGTTTGCCCCTGCATAATATAAGAATGTGACCATAATAAAAGTAATATCTATCTCAAAAGGTTCACATCAATAAACACTTAGAAGGACATTCTTTATCTTCACTGAGATGCTTATAATTCACCTAGTTTTTCTCAAGCTGGGATGTTTCAGATTCCATCTTGTGCATCTTGGAGTGTTGATTTTCTAACCATGGCCCAGAGATGCAGTCCATCTGTGCAGATTTCCATGCCCTCCTCCCCTTCAATCCTGTCAAGTAGCTAATCTGGCTATGTGTTTCTAAGAGTCTTGAATCTTGCTTAATTTTGACCCAAAGTTGAGTCTCTCTTGAATTAGCCATTTTCAGAAGGTTACTCTGGGTAGGTAGTAAGCCAGTGGCACTGTGTCTTCTTCAGGAATGAATGCTTTTTAAGGAAAGATTGTTGTAGGTGGTTCTTTTTGTTCTGACATTGCATTTATATTGGGCTCCACCCCCACATTCTTTCCTTTGGTTGCATTTTCAGAAAACTAACTCATAAAAAGATCAGTCTTTTTCTTGGTCCCATGCTGGGGTGGAACTACTCTTATTTATATCCACTGTCATAAACAGACACTATAGAAATGCAAACTGATTTACTTCTGGCAATAATTGTTGGAGCCCTCGTGTCTTTTCTGGTCTCCTAAAGACAGAAACAAATGATCTCTTGAGAAAGGGGAAGGTGACTCCACGATTGTGTTGTGAGCTGTGCCTCCCTCTGACTTACATGACAGAACAGAACTTCCCAGTAGGTTTTCCAAGGTTCTACTTCATACAGAAGGTGATGATCAGATTACCTTCCCCCTCCTTACCTCACTTCCCCTCCCCCCAACTGCTGTCAATTAACAATCTGAATGCTTAAATTTTATACTCATGGGCCTCCCAGAAAACCCGATAAGAAAGTGGTGTTGATTATCAACTGGGTTGCGTCTGAACCTTACTTCAATTGCTTTCTTGGAGCCCTGGGTGGGGAGGCTCAGGTTATGACCGTGAGCAAGCGAGATATCCCTTCTCAGCAATGGGGGGACTATAATCCAATTGTTCCCAGCCAAAATCCTTAGCATGGAGGACAAGAGAGTGAGTTAAATGAGGAATATTTTACTGAAAAAAAGTTAGTCATACATTGTTTTCTGAAAAAAATAAAAAGGAGAGCGAAGAGGAGAGTTACAAAGTGAATCAAAGAACTTGCATGTTGTACTGATAATTCAGTTAACCATTGAGAAGCATGTTTGTTATTCAGTTCTACTGCTGGTTCAGACACTGGACGAGTGTCCCTTATGAAACACACATCCTTATATTATTACTCGATTTCTGAAAGATGACAGTGAAAATGTTCCTATGTTTTTTTTAGCAGTCGATGTCTCCTCTAGTGCTTATTATCTTAGGAAGACTTTTTTCTTTAAATCTGGGATGAACATGCCTTCACCAGAGACAAAGTTTTCATAGGGTAGTATCAGAATGTGACACTTCCATTCTTTAAGACAGCTATGCGTTCCCGGGACCATATCAAGTCTGAATTCACTCAGTGACACAGTCATGCACTTTTGTGAAAGAGGAGAAATTTTGCTGCATTTGTCACCCTCTTCCTCCTCTCTCCTGTTCTCATATTCACTTATACTTCCTGGTTCTGCATTATGTTAATGGGGCAAGAAGAGAGAGCGAGGCTTACAAGAAGTGCTTAAAGGTTCGTGGAAACAAAGCAAAGCTCTTGTGCAATTCCTAAAATAGTCGAACACCTTTAGAAGTGTTTTTTTTTTTTTTTAGTTAACTGCTTATAATTCTCTTTTGCCCTCAGAATCTCATTTCATCATCAACTTCAGGAAAAAGCTGTGCTTTTTTACCGAACTCAATGAAGAGGTGTTAAAAGGGGAGAGGCTCCAGACACACACAAATGAAGACGGATCCTTGAGTGGGGTGCCTTAAAAAAAGGCTTAACGTGATTTACAGAGATCCAGGGGGAAAATATGCCTGATATTAGGCTTCTAAATGGTCTTTTTAGACCTAGTTTAAAATCAGACCCTTGTGATACAATGTGCCACAGGCAACTGGGACATGAGACCCTGTCCTTTTCAGGTACATAATATACTTCATAGACCACACTAGAAGGAACCTGAATTGGAAACCTTACTTAGTGAACTTAAACTCACTTGTAATAAAACAAAGGAATTGAATACTCCCTTGAACAGTAAGCTGAAGTAGATGATCATTATCTTAAGATTATGGAACTGTTGGACATTAGGCTTTGAGTGCACTTGGACCTGTTACTTTGAGATTCCCCAATAAATGGTGATGCAGGAACAACATACATTTGGAATTTTCACATTGTTGATGTTTTGGGTTTTTTGTGTGTGTGTGTGTCTGTGTGTGTGATATTTGTTAATGTACCAGGCATGGTTCGGCCTTCACAAATGAGTGCTACTCAAACTATTGCCATGTTTCTAACTCTCATGGCTTGTGCTACTAATGACCAGGCACCCATGTTTTGAAGATATACACTTGAGTCATTCATATATTGGAGTCTAACAAGAAGTCCTACACATGTATAAAGTTATTTTCTCGAGAGTGGTTTACACTGACTGCCATGACAACTGTGTGACCATGTTACCATCAGTAGAATTACCTTATGCCTCCTTGGGATATCTGTAATGAACTATTCAGACCTAGCCACAATTGGGGGGATGGCACAGGACTGGACATTATTGAGTTCTGTTTACAGAGGGTTGCTATGAGTGAGAACCAACTCAATGGCACCAACAATAACAACAACACAATCTAATGAGAATCATGTCTCTAAAAGTGAACCAGGGTCATGTAGAGCCCATAGTTACAGGATAGATTTTAAACTCCCCCTTGATTATAGCCCTAATCTAAGAAAAATTTGTTCTTGTAACATGGTCCCTCTTGGAACTCACTTTCATGAAGATATCACTAAAGATATGTGTGCTATAACAAATTATGATACAAAATTAGATAGTGTCTACCTCTCAGGAAAAATAGCACCTGAGGTATTAAAGGCTTGTTTCAAAATACACAACCATCTAAGGGAAGGGCCAGGTAAGCCAAATGAAAGAAGCACACCCACCTGTTTGATCATAAAATTGTAAATAATAAGATCCAAACTCAGAGGAAGGAGTGATACCAGCACCCGAATATTAACTATCCAGTTTGCAGAATACTATGGTTGTGTTGGAGCCCCAAATACCATTTGCAGTGTCCCTTCATGCATTGAGTCCCTGGTGAATCCCCAAGGTCCATAGACCAGGAAGGTGGACATCTGTCACATCAGACAATGAACTCTATACATTGGGTGTTAGCAGTGGTACTTAGGCTGGAATATAGCACCTTGTCTTTAGAACTCTCTTAGGACCCCTTCTTAACTTTTTCTAAATGCTTAATATTCTCTGTTATCTCTTAGATTGGGGTCTTTTCTTGTTTTATATGACCATTATTGCTGAGTTCTTTTATTTTCTTCTTTTTTTTTTTGTTTTTTTTTCTGAGTATAGCAGTCAAGAAGGGTAGATTTATGAAGACAGTAGCTGGCCTAATGATTTCCTAGGGCCAGAAAAGAAGAAGGTGGGGGAAATGAAGACAAGAAAGCCTAACACCCATAAGTATAAGAAGGAAGAAATATTTCCAAAGTTGATTGTGCTGTTGCTTATATAACCCCTTCCGATATGACTGAACTATTAAATACTTTGCTTCTGACACATGAAGACAACAGAGGACAGAGGAGAACTTTCCCATAAGGTTTAGAGACTCTAAATCTTTCTGGAAACAGACTGCCATCTTTCTCCTGTGTAATGGGTAGTCAGTTCTAAAGGCTGACCTTGTGACCTTCTGGTCTCATCCACCGCACCACCAGCATTCCTTCCTGTCTCCTGACATGTCTCAGAAGATTGCTAGCTTGTGGCGTACAACAAACTAGCTCAGGAAAGTTAGTACTGGTCTTCTCAGGGTAGCAGCTTCCCTTACCTCACTGCTTCTGAGATGTCAGAGAACCCAAACTCCCTGCCATCCAATCCATTCCAACTCTTAGCAGCCCTGCAGGAGAGCACTGCCCCTCTAGTTTTCTCAGAGGATGCCCTTTCATGGGAGTTAAATGGTGGTTAATTCTGTGCAACAAACCAGTCCATACAAGACTGACTCAACTCTTTCTCTTGGACCATACATTTCTGACTTTTTATACAAAATTCCAATCTCATTACCTACAGAAGCCATTGTGCTAACAGCTATTTGGTAGCAAACAGGCCTGCCTTTAACTCTTGAGTATAAGGGTTTCTTTATTGAAAACAAGCTAGCAAGCAAACAAACAAACTGGCTACCTTATTTCCCTATAATGAAGCTGGCATTCAAGAAAGAGAAAGTGGCATTTCTTCAGAAGTCAAACATTTTAGTTTTTAAAGCACAGCAGTCACGTATGACTTTCTTACCCATACGAAGTCATCTATAAATCAACCGAGCCACCAGATAAGCAAGCAAACCACCAAACTAGTTGCTGTTAAGCTAATGTCTCCTCATGGTAAGTCATTAGGCTTCAGTGGCCAATCTTTCAGAGGAAGCTTGCCAGGTCTGTTGGGGTGAGTAAGTAGCATTAAATTTTTGGTTAGCAGCTATGCTAGGCTGAACATCTTTAGCTCAGTCAGGAACTTAAAATGACCAGGGTCTCAGTACCCTTTTTTTTAAACAACTAATTATTTTTATACTGCTTTCCCTGAGTCATCAATTCTACTCTGAAATAACAGGATTGCAATCACAGGACTGTTGTATCTGAGGCAGGGATATAGCTTGATTTTCTTTTCTCCTGGCTTCTAGAAACCTCGCCCTTTCTCCTGCCTAAAATCCTGAAAGATTTTAAGTTTTCTAATAGTTAGTGGAATAAGATACCAGTTGCCTCCCCATGGCCCAAAGCAGTTACAATGAATCTGATTTTTGTACAATCTCAAAATGAGTGGAGTAAAGCCATCAAAACAAAACTTCCCATCTTTGGTGAGGAGAACAATAAACACTGAATCTCTACTTTGCAAAATACACTGATGTGAGGAGGGCAATTATCTAACAGCTCATTTCTAAGTCAGCAGTTCTCAACCTGTGTGTCTTGACCCCTTTGTGGGTCGAAGGACCCTTTAACAGGGGTTCCCTAGGACCATCAGAAGACATATATTTCCGATGGTCTTAAGAACAGAAGCACTGCTCCTCTGTCTTAATTATGTTCAATTTGAACCAATGAAAATACATCCTGCTTATCATGTATTTACATTATGATTCATAACAGTAGCAAAATTGCAGTGATGAAGTAGCAACAAAAATAGTTTGATGGTTGGGGGTCTCCACCACATGAGGAACTTCATGAAACGGTCGCAGCATTGAGAAGGTTGAGAGACACTGCTCTAAGCCATTGTTCTTCATAAGGAAGCACTGCTATCACTTGTCAATCTAGGACTCTTGACCTTTTTTTATCTTTTAAACATAGGCACCCCTTTCAAGAAGAGCATACAGGCAGAGTATCAATGCAGATACCTAGCCCAACCTGTTTGCTTTACCTCTTAAGGAAATGGCTCTGTTTAGACCAGTCTAAGACTCTGTAGACTGATGCAGAAACACAATCCAAATGTCCTTCCAAGTCTTTATGTAAGCAAAAAGAGAACATGGGTTTAATTGCTATAATTAAAGTATTAAATATAGTACTTATCTCTCTCTCTCTATAGGTGTGGGGTATGTGAGTGAGAGAGTGTTGAATGCGCCTAAAAATATAGCAACATGCTTATGGTGCTAAACCCTGGGCGATGAGATTTGGACTAATTTCATGTTCATTTTTAAAATGGAGAGTGTCATGCACTGGCTTAGTGCTTATGAGGAGGCCTAGGCCAGTTCACCTTAAGGTGACAGTTGGAAGCCACGTGCTGCTCTGTGAGAGAAAGATGAGGATTTCTGCTCTCAAAAACAATCTCAGAGACCTGCCAGGGCAGGTCTTTCATGTCTAGGGGATTGCTGTAGAAGTCCTGGTACTGCAGTGATTATGCATCTGGCCGAGAGCCACAAGGTTGGCAGTTTGAAACAGCAGCGGCTGCAAGGGAGAATGTGTGGGTTTCCTACTCCAGTAAACTGTTAGAGTCTTGCAATGAGTGAGCAAGAGAGAGACTGCTCTGAGTCAAAATTCTGATAGTGATATATATATGTGTGTATATATCTATCTATCTATGTATATATAAACACACACACACACACACATATATATATATATATATATATATATATATTTATGTGATTTACATGATTGGTATGTTCTTATTATTGGAAGAACAGAAAACTGTTGGGTATCATCAGAGGGTCTAAATGATCCACATGCAACTTTCATTTGCTTTCTAACACAAAGAAGAGCAATGCTGTCCCAGGTCAAGTGGGAAGGTAGCAAAATGGAACCCGGGTGGAGAAGAGCTGAAGCTACGCTGTATTAAGTGCTTTGTGCCAATGAAAAGCATGCTTGTCTACAGCCAGGGTTTAAAGCCATGCCCAAACTGCTGCTAGCCTAAAGTACAAATGTGACCTTGAAGAGGAGTTGCTGCTTTCATTTAAACCTGGTCATCTCTGGAGGGAGAGTGAGGGAGTTTTGTGGAGACGTATTGAGCCTGCCTCTGTGGAAGCTGAGTGTAGGATAGGGCCTTCATCAACTGAGATTGCACTCACTTGTTTTACTTTTGACCTGTAACGTACTTCCCTCACAGGCATGGACTCTTCTTCAAAACGATCACGCGTAGACGTCTACCTAATCACTGGTCAACAGGGTCTGCGTGTCAGGGGCAATCTTTTATAGTTTACACAGAGGATATTTTGCCTGGGGCCATTTGTTATTGAGGGGCCCTGGTGGCAGAGTGGTTACATATTGGGCTACCGACTACAAAGTGAGCGTTTGAAACCACCAGCCTCCCAGAGGGAGAAAGACAGGGCTCTCTGCTCACATGAAGGCTTATAGCCTTAGAAATCCACAGGGGCAGTTCTGCTCTGTCCTACAGGGTCTCTGTAAGTCAGAATCTTCTCGATGGCAGTAAATTAATCGGCCTATCTATCTGTAATCTATCTATTCATTTGCTCACTCACTCATTCATTCGTTTATCTTTTGAATTCTTTTTCTTAATCACTTTATGAGGGCTCGTACAGCTCTTATCACAATCCATACATCCATCCATTGTGCAAGCACATTTGTATATTTGTTGCCATCATCCTTTTCAAAACATTTTCTTTCTGCTAGATCCTTTTGGATCAGCCACACATGGCCCCCACTTCCCCTCCCTCCCTCCCTCCCTCTGGATAATTTATAAATTATTTTTTTCCTGTCTTCTCCTGACCGATGTCTTCCTTCACCCACTTTTCTCTTGTCTGTGCCCCGGGGAGGAAGTTGTATGTAGATCAAAATGATGTTTTTCTATTGCTTTATTTCAGGTTCCAAGCAGCTAGGCTGTTCCAATTGCTTTCTCTTGCCAAGTCGAGTAGGTGTCTTGGGGATATTGGAAAATTATATTGGTTTTAAGAAGCATGTGATGGCACTCTATTGGAAAGTTTCTCTGTACTCCAATCCCATCTGAAGCTAAGTGCTGGCAACCCATGAGGTAAGAGCATAAAGGAGGAATTGTGATCTCAGGCCACTACACAAAGCAAAAGCTGCCCTTTGTCCTTTCCTCAATAGAGATCTCTGTTCCCAGGACTCAGGGAAGGCTGTGAGTCTTTGGCAAATAGCCAGAGACACGCCTTTCTAGCTGTAGGCTTCGTAATAAGAGTTATGTATTTTACAGGTGGCCCTTCAGAACTTACTTGATGATATGTTCAGACATCCCATTAAAACCCCAATGATGGCTTTTATAGTTAGTCATCACATTAGAAATTTTCTTCTTGAAATAGACTTTACTGTCATTCCAAGAAATATCCAAGGTTTTATACATTTTGTTATAACACTTTTATCTTCTTGGACTGTCATTTGGAATCTCTTGTTGACTTCTTTTTGGTCATCACCTTTTCTGCTCATTTGAACTACTTTACCTGCAAGAGAAGGTTTCAGACTCTTTATTGACATCTATATTTTCCTGTTATTGATGTTGTAGACACATTCTATGGAGTACATCATAACAGATACAAATGCTACTGGAAACAGTGGACATTACTGAACATTTTGTTATCCTCATGCAGAATCTATCTGCAGGTGAGAATCAATCATTGCAACAGAACAAGGGTATAGTGTGTGTGTCAGGGCTATATCTTTTTACAATACTTGTATGCTAAACAAATAATTAGAGAACTTAGATTCTCTGAAGGAAGGCACAGCACCAGGAATGAAGGAAAACTCATTAACAAACTACGGTATTCACACTAAGGTTGATCTTTCTAAACCCACCAGATTCTCTGTAGGTGAAAGATGAGGGTATCTGCTCCTATAAAAATCTGTAGCATCAAAGCCTGTATAGGGTTGCTATGCATCAGAATTGCAGACCTTCAACACATGAAATGATGCATTGGCTACTCCAATGCACTAAACTATGGCAATGATTCTGAGAATGGAACAGGAACAACCAGTGTTTCCTTCTGCTATCTATAGAGTCACTTCATAATGGAAAGGATTAGACGACATTTAGCAATGACAAAAATGGTACCAAAGAACCCAGGTACTGGAGAGAAACATGAGAAATAAGAGGCATTCCATCCTTATTCTCCATTGTCTGTGATGCTTTCAGAGAAGAAGTCCCGGGTCTTCACACGCATGGTTAATCCTGTCTGGATCTACCCCATCTATTCAATGGCTTCACCCCTTACTTCCATTACAATTCCAACTTAATTTCCTCAGGAGGACTCCTCTGTCCCCCCATCTCCTACAATCTGGGTTTTTTATTTCAATCACAGGAAAAGTCAAAACAAAAGCCTTACTCCTATAATTCTTTTGTAGTCATCTACAAATGTCTCACATAGCAAGGATCTTTTCTGTTTCTTCTTTATTACCTCATTTTGCATTCTCAGGTCTTAGAAACTAATCAGGCCTTCAAAGGACTTTTTGGGTGCCCTCGTGGTGCTGTGTTGAAGGAATCTGCTGTGAAGGGGAAGATGGGTTGTGGGAGCCCACTCTTCACCATCTGACAGCTTGCCTGCGGAAGCATGGCAGCCTTGGGATCTTCTAGGGAAGTTCTGTGTGTTCCTTGGTGCTACTGTGAGTCAGAATGGGACTCCCCATGAACCAGTTCTGCTGAAATATTTACTGAGTGAATGAGTATATTGAATAAATGAGTACATGCAGACATGGAATCCACTTAAGTCCCATAGTCCCCTGTAAGTATTTTCAGTTTCTTTTGTGCACTGAAATAATTTAATCCCTCTTCTCTTTCTACCCATCTTTCCCTGAGTAACCACTCATTCCAGCAATTTTCTCCAGCTCTGTGACTCAGGGCTCCCACGGTTCTAGTACCTTGCTTGACATCACCTATGATTTCAAATGCACCTTTCCGTTAGACATTTCCAAGAGACAAGGTGGTCAACGAAATGCCAGATCAACAGCCGAACTGAAAGGTTTACCTTTTCTTCAGTGTCATTCCCACTGCAGAAACCCTCATGCTTACCCAAGCTAGACAAGTCAAGATTATTTTTGCTATTTTCTTTTGTCTCGTCCATCATTTCCTCACCACATTTTGTCAACTTCATCTCCAAATCATCTCGAGAGTCTCTTTCCTTCATTCACTCCCACTGTCTGGGTCTCCATGCCAGCTTTATATTGCCCCTGAGCAATTTACTCCCAGAAAGTCCTGCCTTCTTTCTCCCTCTAACTGGCATCATTTTCCCAACCTGTGGCTGCCAGATTTATTTTTTCTTTAACGCAAACATGCTTTTGCAAAACCTCCAGTGGCGGAAACCTCAGTAGTTCTCTTGAGTCTAGCCTTAGCCATCTCCATTTTGCTTATGTTCTCACCACACCAGCCACCAAAATGTTCCAAAATGTACCAAAGGGTCCGCCTCTCTGCTGGTTGTTCATATTGATTGTTCTGAATGGAATGTCCCTTTTTACCTTGTGGGAACAAAGACTCTCCCATGCATGCTGTGCATCCCAGGGTTACATGGGTTGCAGTCATTTCCCCTGCTTCCTGGAAAAAAAAAAGTTCATTGGTTCCTCATTTTTAGTTGTGGCACTTTTTCTGAACTTGTTAGATAGCACCTGATAGCACCTTCAGGATTGAAAGCAGTGCCTGAAAATTTGTGTTTTTGCTTTGTTTTGTTTCTACCTCACAGACACTTATTTGGATATTAAGATGTTCCAGGCTTAATTTTGAGTGTCTTACAAGTGCTAATTCATTGAATTTTCAGAACAATTCATGAGAAACCCAAACCAATGAAACCATTTGCAGTCCGTCCATGAGATCCTATTCACAGCAACTCTATGAGCTTCAGAATGCCCAGAACTCTGTGGAATTTTCATTGACTAATAATTTCTTAGGAGGTCTCCCTGGATTGCTTCTGAGGTACTTCTGTGTGGACTTGAACCACCACCCTTTAAGCAGCCCAGGGCTTAACAATTTGCACCAGCAATTCCCACCAACTCATTTGATGAGCATTATTAGCTTTACTTTAATGGATGAAAGAACAGATTCATAACATTCCCAATGTTACACTCAAGGCAGTGTTTGAGCCTAAGTGGTTGAAGCTATGGTTTTACAAATTCAATTGTATCCCTTAGATGAATGTTAGTCTTCAGGGCATGGGCAGCAATAGACAAGCGGGTTCATAAAATCTTTCAAAGCAGGTGAGTCCACCTCCCTTATTATTCAGGAAATCATAGAGTCCTAGAGTGTGGTCACCAGAATTTCCCTTTGAAACTCCATGCTTGATTCAGGCCACTGCTCAATAGCATACACTTGGTGATCTCTCCATTCCCAAAGAGCAGAAATCAGAACACCTTGTGCCTGCTCATGTGAGTCCTCATCAAGTTGGAGGAGATAGCTCATTCTCATTAAGCTTTAGGAAGCTGAGTGCTAAATGGAACTCAAGTTGCTTAGAGACTAGGTGTTCTTATATCTTCCCGTTGCCTAGGGTATTTCCTGAAGCAGAGCTCAACAGTTGAAAGTCCACAGCTTGGGAGTCCTTTTTTGCTTCCTGGACAAGTTGGGCTTCTCAGCGGGAGTGACAGAGGTTCCAAAGTGTATTGCTGTCAGGTGCCCTTGCGTCTGCGCCGAGTCACGGTGACTGAGAACATGAAGGTTGATTGTGCCCACGTGGCCAATGTGCACTGTGGGGTTATTGGGAGGGCAGAGAGAGAAATGACTCGGTGAGTCTCACTTTTCTTATCTCTTACTCTTTGATGATCTGACCAGTAGGCGGCTGCCTTGCTTGTTCTTTGTCCCCGTTTGCAAGCTACACTACCTGTGGGACATCTAACCCATGGACTGTGTCACTATAATTTGAAGTTCCTTCAAGCGCTGCTTCTTCACACTATTGTAATACACTTCTCTTGAGCTGGGGACTGTTGGACCTTTTCACCTGGCTGATGTTTGGTGACCTCCCTTGCTGTCTGTGGCCTGTGGCTGGATAGCCTGAATGGTTCTACAGTGGACTACTCAGTGGCCCCTAAGACTTAAAGGACTACCAGTGTATTAGCTGTCTAATACATTGTCTAATGCATTGTCTAATACATTGTCTAATGCATTGCGCTGAGCCATTTGTATGGCTTTATAGATTTATTTCTTATGTTATCTAAATGTATATAAAATTATTAGTGTCCTGATTTTGTTTCTCTAGAGAACCCTGTCTAAGAGAGCAACTCTGTACAACAGAACCAGACATTCCCTGGTCCTACAACTCCTTCACAGGTGCTGGTGTGTTTGAGTCATTTACTACAGCCACTGCATCCACTCATGTGTAACTATATACAGTGTGTAGATTCTAAGTGAACTACCACCTCTTTGGTATAAATTTCTTTTCTAAGGGGATAGCTACTGTACATAATCAACCAGCTTTGGTTTACATCTGTGGCTTTATGGGGAATAGATTACCTGATGCTTATGATGTATCTTAGCTTTTAAGCTGGGATACCTTTAACTATTGCTAAGGAAATTTAACTATTCTAAGCTATGATCCCTGTAACTGTTAAATGAAAATAGTGAATGGTTCCTTTGTCATCTCAAATACTGACACATTTTGTGCATTATTCTGTTTTCCTTTTGTATATAAAAGTATCTCATATACTTTTATTATAAAAGTATTATAATAGGGGCTGAACCCCTGTGGCATAAGTGGTTGAGTGCGGGACTGCAGTCCGCGGGCATGGCGGTTCAAATCTAGTGGGGGCTCTTAGGAGCAGCACTGGGTAGCACCCACGACCACCAGAGGCAATGACGCCCCCCCCAAAAGCAAACCAAAACAAAAAGTATTATAATAAATGAGGGTATATGATGAATTTGTGGGAAAATTCCCTTATTTTTAATTCCATTTTTCCATAAATGCTTTACCATCCAGTGACATATTAATTATATATTATTCCAATGGTAGTGGGGGGAGGAGGGAAACAAACCATAGAATAAAAAAGGTCCCTGAGAACAGTTTGTCAATGATAACTGTCAACAAACACTCAAATTGAATAAATTCTAATTTGTAGCAACCCTGCACTTGTGGGTTTTTGAAACTGTAAGTCCTGTGCTTATCAGAGTAGAAAGTCTCAAATTTCCCCTTGAAAGACTTGGCTGGGTTTGCAGGGCTGAACTTGGAGTTAGCTGGTTCTTCTCATTTTGAGTCATGCCATATCGGCAAATAAAGGTCCTAACACTTTACTTCAAATACGGCATGAAGACTGAGTCTACAGGCTCAGAGCGGGAAAAGAATGGGTCTACATTGAGACAACTCTTCCCCAGTTGGATTTTGAACACTTTCCAATTGGAGCTGCTCCTTTTTCAACTTGATTTCAGAGAAAGTCTGCTGGCTACTTTTTAGAAGAAGTTGATCACCATAAGCCCTGCTGAATTCTATCTATCATATATAGCTCTGTTAGTATTTGAAATACTGGTGGCATAACTTCCAGTATCTCAGGGACACAAAATACTCTAGTATAATACATGAATGGGCAAGTAATGAAGCAGTTTGACACATTCATGTAACTTTATTACGTTTTTATATCCATAAAGAACATAGGTAGTTAAGTGGTTAAGCCCTTATCTGCTAGAAGGTGGAGGTTTGAGCTACTCTCCCAGTGACAAACATGGGGATCTGCTCCCATGAAAACTGTATTATTGGAATCCTGATGGGACAGCTCTACTATGTTCTTTAGTGTTTCTTTAAGTCAGAATTAGAACCATAGCAATGAATTTGGTATAGTTTGGGTTTTATATACATATATGTCATATTACAACTAACACAAATTGTGAAACAAAATTATATTAGACTCCAAATGAGAAGTGATTAAAAGCACTTGATTCCTAACTGAAGACTTAGTGTTTCCATTCCACCAGCAACTCTATGAGAAAAACATGCCATTCAGCTAGATTTACAGCCTTGAAAATGGTGTTAGGTTGGGTTGTCTAGAGAAACAAGTCTAGTAACCTTCGTTTATGCAGAAGAGAGAGATTTATGTCAAAATTCCATTCTGTATCAAAAACGTATCCCAGTTCAGTGCAACTCAATTCTGTAAGACCAATGCTAGTCTTTAAGTCCCTCTTCAGACTTACATGGCTGTAGGCTGGTGATGCAGAAAGCAGAAGGAACATAGCCTGGGGAGCATACAGTCGTGTGGAGCCAAGGTCGGTGGGAACCTGGCAGGGTACATATAGCACTCAGGGTGAGTGCCAACAGGCAGGTAGGCTATCTTGCTCTTATACGATAGACACATGACATCAAGGAGGTGTCATCAAATTGTGACTTGATCCACAGATTTGACTCTACCACTACTCAGATGTCTAATTGACAGTTCGCTGTCCTACAAGGTCTTTATGATTTGACTTGATGGCAGTTAGCTGGGGGCTTTGTTTTTGTGACTACTCATTGCCATCGAGCTGATTTTCACATTGTAGCAACACCATGAGACAGCATTTCCAAGACTATAATCTTTTTTTTAATTTTAATTTTTTAAATATGGAATGTTTCACGAATTTGTGTGTCATCCTTGCAAGGGGGCCATGCTAATCTTCTCTGTATCGTTCCAATTTTAGTATATGTGCTGTCGAAGCGAGCACTCTAAGACTGTAATCTTTATGAAGCACATTGTCACCCAGTTTCCCCATCACATTCCTAAAAAGGTTCAAACCACGAATCAGCCTTTTGCTTTGCAGCTCAGCACTTAACCATTGTTGCCACTAGTCCTTTCCAACTTCCCATCATCCTTGGAATCTTCTGAGTCACTGAACTGAATCAATCTATTATGCAGTAGTTATTTTATTCCTCTTTATTTTAAAGACAGGCAGAAAAATCTATCATTCAAATGTGGTGTTCACAATGTTTGTTTCCATTTTCCATACACACACACACACACACACACACACACACACACACACACATATATATATGCCAAAACCTGCCCATCATGAGAGCTACCCTCCCCAACATGAAAAAAATAAATAAAAGCCAACAAACAAATGTATGAAAACCTGCTGGTGTGACTTTCCATTAAACTTTCATGGCAAACAAGCTTAATAATTTAAGCGAGAAAACAGAAACATGCGCACAGAGAATGAGTGGAAAAGAAACACTTTTATAGATAGAATGACAGGGACATGAGTTTACAGAGGTTACTTAGATTCTTAGTTGCTTTTCTACTTTCAACGTTATTTCCTAGGTACTACAGAACATATGGGAATCATGTTTTCTATAAGACAACAGTCTGCTAAAGCAATGTAAAACAAGAGAAGCACCATCAAAGTCCAGTGAACAGAGCAGTGTCAGGATCTTTGACCTGAAATCCATCCAGTTCATGCTGCCTCACAGAGACTGTCTAGGGTGAACAGCCCCTTAGGGTTGTCAAGAATTGAGAGTCTTTACAGAAATACTTCCCCCTTCTTTCTCCTGCAGAAAGGTTACAAGGTTGGAATCCTCAACCTTTCAGTTAGTTCATTCACGATCAACCCCTCCACCACTAGGGCTCTTTGTCAGAGGCCATACCTAAGTTGTACTTAAAAGAATGGGGACACATTCATCTGTAGCCAGTATAATAGGACAGTAGAGTGGAAGTTCTCTTCTTCCTAACTCTTCCACCCCCACCCCCATCCCACCCCCAGTCTTCATCCTTCCCTCTCCCTATCTCCCTTTATTATAGATAGGATTAGCTGAGGACAGAGCAGAAGTAGGATTTGTACAAGGGACATGGGTAATAATGCTTAGAGTGATTCAATTATTTAATCGATTGCCTTAGTTTTTTTCCCAAGTGAGACAAAATTAAAAGTCATTGGTGTGCTTTTCCAAAAGCCCATGTTCTGTATAAGGGCATGTGTTTGTCCTAAGAACTCTAGATTAATGATTCTGAACCTTCCTAATGCCGTGACTCTTTCACACAGTTCCCCATGTTGTGGTGACCCCCCCAACATAAAATTATTTTCATTGCTACTTCATAACTACAATTGTGCTACTGTTATGAATAGGACAACCCCTGTGAAAAGTTTGTTTCAACCTCAAAGGGCTCATGACCCACAGATTGAGAACCACTGCTGTAGATGAAGGAAATTGGTTGTATCGGGTGTCCATGGAGATGATGGTAGTTTTAGGACCATCATAAAAATCACTGGTCACATGTATTGATCAGTCAGGTGTATCCCATACATGATCACATTTCATCTTTGCAACAAGTTCCCAATCTAGATGGCTGACAATAACAGTTTTACACACAGCAAGCTAAAGACATGAAAAGTTGGTCTGTTTTAGAACTGATAAGCTTGTCTGTAGCATAAGCTTGTCGAGATAAGGTGCCTTCTGACTCTCATGGCAGAACTCCCAGGTGTTTTTCTGTATTGAATGTTCAGGAAGCCCTTATTCTTAAATCTGAATAATCCCCTATTTGTCATTTGATTATATGCAATTGATCAGCAGTGTTGCTGAGGCTGTCAACCTCTTTGGAGAGATTGCTCCTGCAGAGCAACCAGTGGATTGGAACCACCCACCTTTCTCTGAGCAACCCAATACTTAATCTTTTGTGTCACTAAGGCTCCTTATGATAGTGACAATGAGAGCTAAGCAACTGGAGCATGATTGGACTACCATTCACTGGCTTCAAAGTTTTGTGAGCACCCAATGAATAAAATACAGACTCCACCATGCCAAAAGGAAAAAAAAAGGGACAATTTTGAGCATGACGATTTTAGAGCCAGGAACTCACCAGTTGCTGACCTCACATTTAACACAGTGAAACTGTGCTCCCTGGGGTCCTCAGCGGCCAAGTTTTCATTTCTAGATGGGCAGAAATTTCTTCTGTGACATATGGCTATCTCTTCTCAATGGAAACCTTATGGGGCAGCTGCACCTCTAACCTTCTGCTTAGCAGAAAAATTCAAACTCATGGCCATGGAGCCAGTTCTGTCTCATAGAGGCCTGGTAGGACAGAATAGAACTCCCCCCCGCTTTGAGTTCACAAGGCTGTATATCTTTAAAGAGAAGTGGATAACCTCATCTTTCTCCTGATGAGTGGCTGGTGGGTTCAAACCGCTGACCCTGTGGTTACCAACTGAACTTGCAGCACATCAGAACTCCTACTCTGAATGCCTGGCAACAGTTCTGTGATCTCATCCCTGTAGCAGAAGTATTTTACAGTTGCACTTGTGTTCATTTGGTAGGCACTCATTTTCAATCTCCCTGGGGGATTTAAAACTTAAGAGAAATACAACAACAAAATACCTTTAATGAGATGATTTGTACTGATTCCAGAGCATGTTTCCAAATGCAGTTTACAAGTCAACGCCAGCACAGAACCCTGGATTTCAGATAGGTTGGCTGGGATGCAGTCCTGACAGCACGTGGCTGTCTCTTCCATGGCAGCCTTAGGCTAGTTTCCATGCCATTCAGTTACTGGAGTTTCCATGATGACTGGCCCCACGTACTCTGAAGGTTTTTCATCCCACGATGCACTGTGGCATGACTTTAAAATAGAAATGGCAAGAAGAAAGCGTTCCACACCTTCTTTCCATCGAGCCCTGTTCTTTAAAGTGTACACAGCACCCAGACCCCCTTCCACTCTTCAGAGTCTGTGCTTCCTCCCCCCTCTATGCCCCACCCTTGACCTGACAGTTGAAAAGAGGAGTGGGAAGTGGGTAGTTTTGTGAATTGCCCAGAATCCCACTGGGCTGAAGGTAGTAGTGAAGCTGGAGTGGAGGTGGGGGTTGTGGACGGGTGGGTGGGTAGGGGTCCATGGTGTGGCCACTTTACTATTAGCACCTTCCATTTTTTCAGCATGATGAAAACATTCATAATGCAGCCTTGTAACTGCAAAGAGGGGCAGGAGTCCTTGGTGGGGTAGTCACTGTGTGACTAATAGCCAGATTGAAGGTCAAGTTCACTCAGAGGCCCTGTGGAAGGAAGATTTGATGATCTTCTTCCTGTACATCCACTATGGACAACTCCATGGAGCTCAGTGCTACTTGGGCTTTTCTGGAGTTGCCATAAGTCAGAATGGAATACGTTCGCTGGCTTTAGACAATGGGGTGAACAAAAATCTCATTCCACTAACCAGACTTTCCAGAATCATGGCAAGACATAAAAATAATTGTCAAATTAATGACAGTGGTTCATCAGTTATCAGTTCTGTTCTTATCTGTATGAGTTACAAATACATTCAGGGCATATATTAAAAGCAACCCACAAGTGCAAAATAATGGTTGAATTCTCAGTACACAAAACATTCCTTCTTATTTTTTATTAATACTTTAAAGTACGATGAGTTCACATCAACCCATTGGCAGTGAGTAAAAGTACGCTGCCCGTGTGGTGTAGTGGATCACACATCAGGCTGCCAGGTTAGCAGTTCAAAACTGTCAACCCCTCCACGAGAGAAAGTTGACACTTTCTACTGCAATGGGAGTAAAGAAAAGCTATAGTCACAGAAACATACATGTGCAGTTCTATTCTGTCATACAGGATCACTTGGTGTCAGAATTGACTCAACGGCTGTGAGTTGAAACTTGTCCAGTGTTCTCAGTGCTCAGGTTTATGAAGCCTATTGAGGTGAATCATCAGGCATCAGATCAAAGTATTCCTTTGGCTGAACTGGGAGGCTTACCTTATACTTGGGAGAGCATTACTATAGTGATTATATACAATCTCACTCCTTTCCTGAATAACATTAGGCTTCAGTTTATCTCTAGAACAGAATAAATGATCATTTCTCAGGCTCATGAGTTCGTTTTGAAGCTGATGTCATTCTCAACCTGTTGTCCCTAAAACCTTTGTCACCAGACCACCAATATCCTTTTTGGGGGCTCGCACAACTCTCATCATGATCCATGCATAAGTCCTTTGTGTGTCAAGTACATTTTTATATCTGTTGCCCTCATCATTCTCATAACATTTCCTTTCTATTTAAGCCCTTGGCTCCTCATTTTTCCCTCCCCCTCCCTGTTTCCCCCTCCCTGATAACACCGTGATAATTCATAAATTATTATTACTTTGTCATATCTTACAATGTCTCCCTTCACCACTTCCCCATTGTATATACTCCAGGGGAGAGGTTATATGTAGATCCTTATAATCAGTTTCCCCTTTCTATCCCACCTTCCTTCAACTCTCCTGGAATTGCCACTCTCCCTACTGGTCCTGAGGGGATCGTCTGTCCTGGATTTCCTATGTTTCTGCCTCCTATCTGTACCAGTGTACATCCTCTGGTCTACAGGCTGCCTTTTAAACATAACACTTTTCATTTCTTCTACTCCTGTTGGCCCTGAAACGTACACCAACCCTGTGCCCACCTGCTTTTCAAACTAGAATTTCTTTTGGGAAGCTTGCTTTAATCCAAGAGAATTGATCCTCATTTGTTAACAGTTATCAAAGGAAAGAAATGGAATTTTATATTGATGATCTTCCTCTCAATGTCAGCAGATGATTAAACAAACTTTCATGGAAAGGATTTTGTGTTTAATCAACAAAAAAAAGACCTCATAGATGGTACATATCAACATAGATCTCTTACATTCTACAGCTTGCAAGCCATATCAAATGACCAAGGGTCTAAGCAAACACAATATTTGCTTTAATTTAGTTTTTCTGTCAGTACATGATTCTGATATAAGAATCCAATGAATAGCGAGTGTTAGGTTCCCTTTTCAATGTCCATCCTCCTTCAGACTGGAATAGTATTTTTTGGTTGTTATTATTGTTCTGTTTTTAAATAAAATAGTCTTTTTACATTAGTGTTGCTTGTGAATACCTTCATGTGACACCCTCTACTACATGAGGATCTTGACTTGCTTCATGTACTGTTTTATCACCATGAATAATACATTGGTGACATCATGGTTATTGGTTGGGCTGCTAACCGCAAGGTCAGCAGTTCAAAACCACCAACTGCTTCATAGGAGAAAGATAAAGCATCTGCTTGAGTAAGGACTTACAATATCACAAATCTACAGGGGCAGTTCGGCTTTGTCCTATTGGGTCCTTTTGAGACAGAATCAACTCAAAGGCTAGTGAGCTTTGATATTTAGGAATTATTTCATGATGCCAGTCAGATACGGAGAATATCAAATCAAATTCTTTTTTGCAATGACAATTGGGAAACCACGATACTGAAATGAACTCCAAATATCTTGTACCAAAGTAACCCCACCAAACAAATTTTCCACAGACAAGGTTTTGCTTACAAGGTTGTTTCTTATTTTTGCTGAGTAGTGGAGTTACACTGTTAATCAGACAATCTCTGGGGTCAGAATTCCACTTTTGCTTTTAACTTCCTCTTTCGTTATGATATCAAGTGGCTATAAAGTACAGTGGAAGATTCTTTCTGATTTCCAACTTGTAGTAACATATGAAGTTCTATTATTGACAAGATAGCAAATGCATTACAGCCACCAACAGCTGTATACTAAAGCAGAGTGCCACATTAACAAGTAAATCTTCCCTATGAATTTCTTGCTTTATTTTCATAAAATGTAGAGGAGAAAGGGAGTTGAGTAAATGTTCCCTATGATTGAAGTTTTACAGGGAAATAGAATGCTTTCTGGACAATAGGCACTTGTATGGACTCCCTTGCTTATTGTCTTCAAGTTGATGCTAACCATTGGCCATTTTAGAGGGCAGGGTAGAACTACCCCTTCAAGTTTCCATGACTGTAACTGTTTATGGAAGTTGAGAATCCTGTCATTCTCCCACAATGTGGCTGGTGGTTTTGAACTGCTGACCCCATGCATTTAAGCGCACCACTTATCCACTAAGTCACCAGACCTCCTTCTCATGGAATATATATGTATATAATTATATATATAATTACTTACAGATAATATATCTACTATATATAATGATATCTCACTTAATAGGACTTTCTTAAGTGGCCAAGCTTGAGGATTACATATCCCACCTCATGACAGAATCTTAATCATATCTTGATTCAATTTAGAAGAATGTGATTATCAGGGAGCTAGAAGTCTTCATTTATGACATCTGCTTCTTTACGTACAGTTTCAGTATTTAAAGTAAATACACAGAAAAATGTATCCTTTTAAATACGTTTCTGAAAGATTTCATATTACAACTGCAGAGTTGAGTTGTGACCAATAACTTATTTAACACGCATTTACTGAGTATGGGCAATGTTTCTGATGTACAAAGCATACACAGACATTTTTACAAAGTTGAAAATAAGGAGGCAAAAATGTACATAATTTATTAATCAAGACTCTTCTTATTTAGAGAAAAAATGAGATCCTTTACATATGTCCATGATTCTCTTTAATAAGTCTTCTGAGAAAATAATTTCTACATTTATTTCACAAATTCAAGTGCATTTTGGCAGAAAGTCTATCAGCACTTTTGGGGGACCAACAGGAAAATTGAACTAAGAATGTTACTCTAATTTTTCCAAAGAAAGAGAATAAGCCCTGTTTTGACTAACGGACAACATAAAATTACAGGGGATATTTTGTTCCATGATGTATAAATGAATCTGTATTATTTGTGTTATGACTAAATTTCAGTGATATAAGAGGTATGGTGTTCATGGATTCTGATTCCAGGAATGGAAATGATCTATTCAATCCAATTCAAACAAAGTGATGGTAATATTTCCAATGCCATCATTGATTCTGTTCTTTGTGCTACAAGATGAACTTTCACTGTTCGAAGGGGCTGCCATAGAGGGCAGTTGCATATCTCTTAACATCCATAAGGAATCCACCATGCAATGGCAAGGCAAGGAAACTCAAGAGTGTTGATCCTGTCTTTTGAAAATCTCAGTTGATATATAGACATATCTGTGCATTACCCTTTTTATTTTCAAGCGAAAAATTAAAAACAAAACCAGAAAACCCCCAAACATACCCAGAGAATTGAGTTAGCCGACCAGACCACTCTCTGCCTAGGGCCAACCTGAAGGAAAGATGTAGTGTTCAGAGGAAAACCCATTCATCAGGATTGTCATAACATAACTCTCTAAGTTATTGCTTCTTTTCAGATGGTGACATCAAGCATAACTCTCATCTCTCATGCAGATTTTATGACTCTATAAGATGAAAGTGTTTTAGTCTGGGTAAACTAGAAGAACAAATTTATAGACACACATAAGGATATAAGGAAAGGGTTTATATACAAAAGGAATAGAACACTGAGAAAGCAGCCCAACCCAGTCCAGTTCAAAGTCATAAGTCCAATATTAGCCCATATGCCCGATACCAGTCTATAATGTCTCCTTCTGACTCACGAAGTCACAGGTCAGTGGGTGTAGAGTCCCGGTGCTGGCAGGGGTCTCCCCATGTCTTCTCACTTCCAGGGCTCAGGGTTCATCAGCAGTATCCAGTGGTGGCAGAAGCAACTCATCGCTGGCAGGGGTCTCCACGTGGCCTCTCCAACTTCAGGCTCCATCAGGGCAAAGCCGTGTGACTTCTCCGGTTCCTCAGACACTTCCATCTTGTCTTGTCCATGATTAATCATCTCTAAGACTAACTCCCAACAACTGGGGAAGATAGCTTCTCATCTTCACGAGGGAAATATCATGAGATTTCTGAGAAGTCTCAGGAGAAAGCCATGCCCACATAGAGGCCTCATTGGCTACTCAATGGCTATCTCCAGATTAACAGGCAAGACTCCATCCCTACATTTCAATCATAAAATTAACATAAGCACATGACTGCCACAAAAGGATGCTAATGTCCAACTTTGATATGGAAACAAACAAAATATTTTCAGTGGTTGGATCTGATGCTCAAAATCAGGGTAAACATTCCCCAAGTCCCTTAAAGCATTCTCAGGTATGTGCAACATAAGCTTCCCAATTAAATCACTGAAGACTATAGAGACAAAATGTATCACCCTCTGTTTGTCAGAGACGTGATGAAAAGAGATGATGGGAAATAGGCTCATTTGTTTGAATCCTCTACCATCAGTAGACACTCATAATTACTTGGGGACACTGGACTGGACAAAATTGTTATCTCATGCTTGGAAGTATTCTCAAGAGGTAAACTGTTCTTTCCTTTTGGGTTTTATTAGCGACCTATTGATTGGGGGCATTGGTGCTTAGGAAATTCAGACAATGAACCTGTACTTAGCCCTGAAAGCCTTTAGGGTGTTCTTGTAGACTTCTGAGAGCATCAACCACCAGATATATTGGACAAAAGACACACAAACAAGGAGGCAGTGGTTTCCTAACATTTGCAGGACACAGAGCTAAAGTAAAGTAGGCCTGCATACCATATGTCTAAATATTTACAGTTATAAAACAAACTAAAAACTGTTCGATGATTTCTTTTTTCCATGATCTTGAAAAATGCAGCTTCTCAATGGTTCTGAAATTCTGACTTGAATTTAGAATCCACGGACTCTTTGCAGTTCCTCACTGTCATTGAAGAGTGGGAAAGCACCAGCTCCTGGTTTCAAAGTCCCAGCCCTGAATCTAACCTGCATTCTCCTTATTGCGCACAAGATATAAAGTGGCTCACAGACATATGTGCAAATCCTTCACTACTCTGTGTCACTTTGCTTCCCTCTGCCACATTGTTACAGCTGACTGCTCCTTGGGCCTAAGTGTAGACAGATGGTAGAAACCATAGGTACAAGGCTTGGTATAGAGTATGGAACTGGACTGGAGTTCTTTGGGAGAAAATCATATGATTCTGGAATTTTGGAGTGGGAGTCATGGTGGCATAGCAGTTATACATTGGGTTGCTAACTTCAAGTTCAGCAATTTGAAACCACCAGTTTTTCTGCAGGAGAAAGACAAGGCTTTTGCATTAGTTTGGTATAGTTCGGTAGACTAGAGAAACAGATTCATAAACACACACACACACACACATATATATATATACATATGGGAAAAGTTTATATACAAGAGTAAAGTAACATTGAGAAAGCATCCCATCCCAGTCCTGTCCATGGTCATGAGTCCAATATTAGCCCACATGTCTGATACCAATATATAAAGTCTCCTTCTGACTCACGAAGCATGTGCAATGACACCAGGACAATCACAGGCCAGTGACTGAAGAGTCTTATGTATCCAGTGGTGGTAGAAGCATCCCAGTGCTGACAGGGGTCAGCACTGGCAGGAGTCTCCACATGGATTCTCTGGCCCCAGAGGTTTGGTTCCATCAGGGTAAGCCCATGTGGCTTCTCCTCCGGCTCCTTCAGTCTCCTCCGGCTCCTCCAGTCTCCAGGAATCAGGATCCATCAGCATGCTGTCATCTCCCCTTGTTGGTATTTTGTCTCCAAAGAACTGAATTTATAGTCTCTCACTTCCAAGGGCAAATACCCTGAGATTTCCCAGAATTCTCAGAGAAAGCCATGTCCACACAGAGGTCTCATTAGCTATGTCCAGATTGACAAACTAGACTCTACCCAAGGACTCTTAGTCAAATTGACACCAGAGTACGTGACTGCCACAGCTTTCTACTCCCACAAAGAGTTATCATCTCAGAAACCCATAGGAGAAGTTGTACCTTGTCCTCTGGGGTCTAGATGAGTCAGATTAGACTTGATGGCAATGCTTTTTTTTGGTGGGGGAGGGGTGGGTGCTCAGAGTTTAGTGTAGAAAGAATATAGTTTCTAAATGGAAGTGACTTCTTTTTTCTCTCTCTTTAATTAATTAGTTTTAATCGTTTTATTGGGAGCTCATACATTACTTATCATAATACATACATACATATACTGTGCCAAGCCCCTTCACATGCCTGCTGTTGTCATTATTCTTCAAATCTCTGCTTTTGCATTTGAGCCCTTGATAACAGCTTCTCATCTCTGCCCTTCTCTGCTCTCCCCTGCCCTACCACCCCTCATTACTTTATAAATTATTGTTTTGTCATATCTTATGTTGCTCAATGTCTTCTCTTGCCCACGCCTCTGATGACCGTTCTCCAGATAGGAGGTTACGTGTAGATCCTTGTGATTGGCTCCCCCTCTCCATCCCATCTTCCTTCCATCCATCTGGTAACTCCACTCTCACATCTGGTCCTGAAGGGTTCATCGGTCCTGGGTTCCCCAAATTTCAAGTACCCATCTGTACCAGTGTACTTCTTCCAGTCCAAGGTAGAATTGGGATTATGATAGTTGGTAGGAAGAAGCTTCAAAAATGATAGGAAATTGTATGTTTCATTGCTACTTCACGGCACCATGAAGTAGCCCATCTCCTCCCTGTGACTCCTCTTTAAGAGGGTGTCCAATTGCCCACGAATGGGCCTTGGGTCCCCACCCCATTTTTCCCCTCATTCAAAGTGATGTGCTTCCTTTTCTTTGATGCTTGAAACCTGTTCCCTTCAACCCCTCATGAACACACAGTCTGGTGTGCTTCTTCAATGTGAGTCTTACAGTTTCTGGACAAAATGGCCACAATGTTTACTTTTAAGCCTCTAAGACCCCAGGTGCTATATCTTTTGATAGCTGGGCACCATCAGCTTTCTTCATCACTCTTTCTCATGCCCCTATGTGTCCTCAGTGATCACCTCAGGATGGTGAGCACACAGTGATATGTTTTTTTTTTCTGTTTGATGCCTGTGACCCAATCCTTTAAACACCTCTTGATTGAATTTAGCATGGGTGACGGCAAAATAGGACATGACTCAACAAGCATAGACTCATGGTCAACCCAGATAGGCACTCCTCTCCTTGTATTTTGGTCAATGTACTGTGTCTGTGAGTGGACACAGTTTTATTTTTATATATTCTGGTTTAACTTCTTGCTGCTCACACTGATTTCTCTTAAATCAGATGGATAGC
>PVJH01023736.1:0-34268 GCA_004026705.1 Nesogale talazaci | reverse complement strand
TGGAATGTGCTTCCACCGTGGCTGAGAGCAAGCGACCTAAAGCGAAACAACTAGCTACCAAGTGTCTGAGGACTTAGTGTGGGGCTCTCTTGTTGGGGTCTCTCCTCGGAGAAGGACAAAGCTTGGAGAAGGAGAATGTCTTGTTTGAGTGTCGATGAGTCTGGTCCTGAACCCACTGCCTGTGACTCAGGCGGAGACATCTGCTCTTGTGACTGCCCCGCCCCTTGCTCAGGCTGCCCCCATCAAGGTCGGGCACCTGCCACTGCCCAAAGCTCCGTCCATCTCATCCTGGCGCTCACCCCCCACTCACCTGGTTGGTGATCGTCTTCACAGTGACTTGGTCACCTTGTTCAGACTGGATCTCCCCAGCAATGAAGCCCTCCTTGTCGTCTTTGACCCAGCAGGACTTCTTGATGTCGTAGGGCTTGTTCATGGCTTCGATCCTCTCCTTCTCGGGAGGAGCCAGGAAAGGCATGGGGTCCACATCGTCGGAACACTCCCCTTTGTACCCACCAGGCATGGTGGCTCGGCTGAGGGCAGAGCAGGTAGGAGCAGCGGGCAGGAACCAGGGCTTCCCTTGGTGCTGTAGGGGAAGTGAAGAGGGGCTGCTGAAGTTGGGGGCGGGCTGGAGCAATGTCCCAAGGGGTTGCTGATTTCGTGGCTTTAGATGTCTTGGTGTATTTAGATCTCAATAGTTAAGAACAAGAAATAAGTTAATAACTCCTTATTGTCATACTATATAGTCCTCACAATAAGGCTGTGAGGTAGGGGGTCAGAAAACGCATCCAATGGAGGAGAAAACTTGAAGCATGAATGATTAAAGAGATGTTTTTTAACCAGGCTCTGTGACATTGGACAGTAAAGAAATTATCTCTTGATTTTTACTTCCATTCAGGTATGAAGGAAGGTGACAGGTCACAGTAGCACCAGCAGTGCCTGTGGCTTGTCCCCAACAGAAATTGCAGGTTTTCTATCATTTTCGAGTAGTCACAGACATCTCCAAACAGCATTCACCCTCATCTCAACTTTGAAAAGATCATCCTATTAGAGCCTCAGTTAGATCTTGCTATTTAGATGTCAATTATGAAACAATTATTATTGAAAAGGTTTTTGATAGCTTTTTACAAGACCATTGGTTTCCTTCACAGTCTACACAACGGAAAAGCAACAACAACAACAACATCTACAGTCTGAGCAGATGTCCACAGGTTTACCAGATGGTCCCTGGTACAACATGATGCCCGAGTTAAACGATGCCCTTTTCTCAAACAAGGTCAGAGCCCTGAGGGCTCGGTGGGCTATGAGTTGGGCTGCCCACCACAAGATCAAATACATCAGCCATCCTGAAGCAGGAAGGTAAGACTTTCTGCTTCTGTAGAGATTTCCTGTCTTGAGAACCCAACAGGCAGTTCTCCCTGCCCTGTGTCCGAATCGACTCGCTGCCAGTGAGTATGGCATCAAGCCTTAGACTCTGCTGCTGAACAACCAGGAAAGCAGAAAACTGGGACTTGGAGAATAGAGAGGTCAGGAGCTTCCTGTTGAAGAACCTTCAAGAACTTTCTGGAAGGCTTGAGAAGTGTATGGTTCTGGCTGTCCTGTTTTCAAGGTCAAGATATCCATCTCCAAGGTCTCCTGAATGTGCCCTGGGCCCTGCTTCCTCCCAACCTCACCCCCCAGTCCCTGAGCTATCTTATGGAGTGTCCGCCAGGTCCCTGCCGTTTCTGAAAGAGGCTGAATGAGGCGGTGGAGGGAAAGCCTGAGCTCCCTCTTCAAACTGCTCTCTCCCTTTGAGGTCTGGCTTAGACAGCTCTGAATAGAGTTTGGGTTCCCAACCCCCAAGCTCAGCTACCCCACAGGAGCACAAAACAAAAACAAGACAAGAATGAGAGGAGGCGGGTGGGGCTTGTGCCTTCGTGGGCTGTGAACCCCTTTGGCACTTTTGTGATCTCATTGGGAAAAACAAGATTTACATTTACATAATAGAACACATAGTGCTACCAGGGCAACCGATGTTATTGAAGTATAATTATCAAAATATTAAAAATGCATGATATGGTAATCCAAGTGTGCTTCTCTTCTAACACAGCAAGCAGCAGCCTGATACCAGGTCTAGTAACTGCTGTGGTTTGGAAGCAAGAATGAAGACTAGCCAGATCCCAGGATCTCTGCACACTTGAAGCAGTTCCCACCACTGACGGGGCTGATGGGGACTTGTCTCCTATATTAGAATGGGAAGGTGTTGATAGGTTTCTGTTTAAGATTGTACACATCGAAAGGCGATGGCTTTCCCACTGCGTCAACCCCCAAGTCCCAGGTGAAGGAAGCCAGTTGCTTGGACTCAATCACCCATCAGGGCGCCCCCTGTGTGTCAAAGCAGAACTGTGTAAGACTGACAAGGTTACCAGGCTCGGCTGCCCAGTGAAGAGCGGGAGGCTCACCCACAGAGGCCTTAGAAGAAAGGCCAGGTGATCTCCATTAGAAAAGCCAGCTGTTGAAGACAGATTGGAGCTCAGCTCTGCTGTGACGGACATGAGGACACCATCAAGGGGAACCAGCTTGTATCCAGGGGAAGAACACCTGCTGACCCCCTCTGTGTCCCATGATGGAGGAGCCCTGGGCCTCCAAAGAGGGTGTCTTCTCTGGGCACCCAGGAGGCCCAGATCTCGTTCCACTCCGTCATGTGGGCATCTCAGCTGCCTTGCCAGACCTCCTCCCCTGTCTGGAGGCAGAATCGTTCTACAAGCCCTCCTGAGTCATGTGTTTCCCCTGATGACTCAGTCTCTCTCTCTCTCTCTCTCTCTCTCTCTCTCTCTCTCTCTCCCCCCTCCCCCCCCCCCCCCCCCCCAACCCAGAAAGAGAGCGAGAGTGAGAGAGAGAGAGAGAGAGAGAACTGGGTTTTCTACTCTGGTAAACAGTTACAGTCCTGGGGGAAGGGGGTCATTACAAGTCAGCATTAACTTGATGGAAGTAGATTTTTTGAAAGGGGAAGCCAGACACTCACCAAGGAAGTGGCTTTATGTCTGTTTCAAGTGGGGCTTCTGCTGAAGGGAATGTTGGTGTCTTTGGGGCTGACCTGGTGCCCCAGGACACCGGTCCCTCCCCATCCCCAGCCTGGTGGGGACCTGCCATCCCAACATCCAAACCCTTCTCGTATCTCCAACAAGAGTGCTCCCCCAGCATCTCTGATGAGCATCCCAACTACCAAACAACCATAGAATTTCACTTGTGGGCTAGGAAAGAGGATGAGGGGTTGTTCCAATGTCTGAGGTGGGCTGGGACCTGAACCTCACAAATCCAGCTGTCAACACTTGATAGTGCCGCAGAATGGGCTGATCTGTGTTGGAATCCTGTTCCACTGGGGGGACGCCCTATGTGTTCAGGCAGCTCTCTGGGCCCATCTCCTCACCTGTAAGGTGGGCAAGAACCTGGAGGAGGATGGTCCAGTCCCTCTCACGGGATGCCCTCTCACCTTAGCACTCCTGCCAGTCCCTGACCTCCCCCAGCACCCCAAGGTACCTACCTGAGACCACACGGGGAGTGACTGGGTGCCCCTCTGAGCCTGGCCTTCTGCTTTTATACCTGCCTGCCAGGTCTGAGCCAGCAAAACCTTAAAAAAGCAGAGAGCCCCTCAGGACTCCAGGGGCCCTGCCAGCCTCGCCTTTCCGGGCCTGCCTGGATGCTGTGGGTCCCTCAGGGGGGATCTGTGACCGCCTGCTTCCCAGGACATTCCGCTTCCCCCTGCCCACTGGCCCTTTGGGGAGACAGATGAACTCAGCCTGGGGGTACAAACCATGGGCAGAAATAGAACAGCTGGCAAGTAAGTTTTCCTCTTAAAGATACCAGTGTGCTCTTGGAGGGCAGGTGGAAGACTTGGGATGACACATCCAAAAACACCGGCCCCTCTGAGCCTCGTTCCCATGACCTGGACTGTGCCCCCTTTTACAGACTCAGGCTGAGAGGGTCCTGGGTCAGCCTGGGTTTGTCTGATCAGGTCCACGGGTCCCTCTAGGTCCCACAGTCTGCAGACACCATGTGGTATCGTAATATGGTGCCAGCCTCGAGCACGGAAGCCCTGCTGGAGTCCCTCTGAGCTGTCTCTGGATGCTCTGGGCTTGCCTGCCCCATCTGTGGGATGGCGAGGAGCCTCGTGTGTCCTGGTCAAGTGTGGAAGGGGGCTTTGGGTCTCCAGGGAGAAATGGGGGTGGGAGCAGTGTGGAGTTCCTCTTGGTATCCACAATCACCCCTCGTTGTTCCCACTCACGTCCCCATTCACCCTTGAAGGGAAAGGGAGTCCTGGGCTGAGTCCCGTTTGGGTCTGTTTAGGTTAAGGGGGCAGCGGTGCTTCAGTGGTGGAATTCCCACCTGCCAGGTGGGAGACACGAATTTGATTCCCGGCACACCCCAGGCACAGTCATGACCCCTTCTGGGAAGGATTTGTGTGTGTGGATCTGATGCTGACCCAGGAGCCCAGGTGACCAACCACAAGATCGGCATCTGAAACCGCTCTGAGGGAGAGAGAGGAGACTTCCAGCTCTTGTAGAGTCTCAGTTCGAGCTCATGGGGTCACTCATTGGGAGTGAGTCAGGATGGACCGCTTGGTTTGGGTTTCGATGATGCTGGCTGGGAAGAAAGACCTGGAGGTCAACTTCCAAAAGCCACCAATGAACATCCTACAGCACGCTTTCAAAAACTCACTGCCATCAAGTCAATTCCGACTCTACAGCAACCCTGTCAAGTCTCTTAGGCCAAAGAGGTTGGCTCAAAGGGTAGGGTGACTGTTGGCATTCCAGAGGGGTGATCCTGATGCATTTCCTCCAAGAACAAAGGATGTTCAAGAGGGATTCTCCGGAGTACATGTTAATATCATTGAATGCTGGACCGCTGAGAAAAAGGCCAGGGCCGTTGTGCTGGGGATTTTTCCATCCATCATGATCATGCTTTGTTCCTTCCCAGAGGCTACCGAGGACTCTTGGGAGAACATTTCACTGGGCAGTCGGACCCCTTCCAGTCTACAACACCGATCTTGTCCTTGTATAGGAGCATGATTGGACACCCCCCCTACCCCTGTCCCATGGTATGGAAACTGCCATTTGGATGTGCTGTAAATCAGAAAGCGCAGAATTCTTCAAAGAAGTGCTAGAGAAGTGCAGCATCATCTTCAGAAGGGTGTAGAACCAGATGGAACCTATTTCAAGACACACTCACCTCACATTTCAATATTTTTGTTGCATGAAGCTTTCTATAATTTTGTAAGGAGAAAAAAAAAATCGGTGGGGTCCAGCGGTCCAGTCTGCACCCAGCCTTGGAGATGAACCGGAAGTCTTCCTCAGAGGCTTCCTTCAAGGAGCTGCTGGCTTTCTGGATGGCCGCACCCACAAGCGCTGGGTGACGGGGGATCGAAGCAAATGACATCCTTAACAACGTCAAGGCCCCCTCCATCTATCATGGGGCAGTGCCCTCGTCCAGCTACGAGGGTGCTAGTTTTCTGTACACAGCGTTGCTCTTTGTGAAAGAGCTAGACTGGGTGAAGTGGATGGGTGGTGGCGTGAGCAGGGTGGAACAGGAGAGTGGGGAATTATGTTTTAGAACAGAAGTAAAAAATGAGTGTGTGACCCACAGAGCTTGGGCTGAAAGCCTTTCTTGGAGGTTGAGGCTCATAGCAGAGTCCTATGCCCTTGGGCATTTATTAGGAGATCTGAGAGGGCTTCCCTTCCCATTTTCCCGCCGTTCCCTAGCTTGTTGTGCATTCTTTCCAAAAATCGAGACTTTTTTAAAACACCATGGGATGAGGGGAAAAAATTCTTTAAAATTGGGACTGTCCTGCCAAAAGCGGGACATCTGGTCAGTTTACTATACTGCACCTTGACTGGCTCGTCTCCTCCCCACAACCCTTCTGTCAAGGGAGAGACTGTCCATCTTTACTGGAGGAGAAAGTGTCATTTCTTTCATGCAGAGTGGTTGGTAGTTTTGAACTGCCGACCTCGTGTAACCCACTGTGCCACCCGGGACCCTCAGAGGACCCAGAAGAGGCTGCTGGTGAGGAGTTTCCTTTAGCACAGAATTCTGGGATCCCTCAGGACACTTCTCAAAGCCTGGGCCCCAGGCTTCTTCTGGCTAGTCCCTACCAGGTGACCCCTTCCTCTTCCTGGGGCGGAAGCCATTGAAAAGCAGCTGGATCACACCTGCCATGACTCTAGCAAGGGACAATCATCAGAGGAAGTTCACCGGGTGTCCCTGTGCGGGCCATTTTCTGTGATGGGTCAAGAGAAAGCCACAGGCAGGGTGAGGTCACCACAGCCCAGATGCAGCTGTAGGAGAAGCTGTGGGCCTTGGGAGAACTGCACACCAGGGGGTGGCTAAGGAGGTGCAGGGAATGCAGAGCTCGTTGGGTGAGGCTGTCAGGGGAATGACACCTCAATGACTTTACTGTAAGGTTTGAGGGCAGCACAGCAGCAGAAATGCATTCCTCCTTGTAAAAACAGCCCTGCGGTTAATTATAACAGCAGAGATATTTTATGTAAGCCCAGCTTGACTACAAAGCTAAAACTGCCGGTTTACTTTTGGTTCCTTCTAATGTGCTCCTATCTGAGCTGTCATTGCGACCCCTTTACAGCAGTCTCACATGTTTTAGGCCCCAGGCAGCTGCAGTGTTGTTGCTGATTTTATCAGACACACACACACACACACACACACACACACACACACTGGTGCTTCAGCTACAATGTTGCAGTAAGTAGTATTTGTGAACCTATGTCAGTGACTCTTTTGGAAAATGAAGTAGACATGAAAAGGAAAAGAGGAGGGAAACTAAAAAAAGACTTCTGTTCATAATAATGTTGTAACTAATAATGTGACTCATTGTAGACAGATTTCACAAAATAGCTCTATGGTTAAGTATTCATGGGCTCTAAGAAATAGTACGCCTGAACCATTTGCGATGAGCCCCGTGGCATAGTGGTTGCCTGTTGGACTGCTTTCCGAGCTAGGTCGCCGGTTCAAAGCCATCAGTTTGCTCCTCGGGAAAAAGACTTTCTATCCCCATAAAGAGTTACAGTCTTGGGAACTCATAAGGGCAATTCTACCCTGCCCTATGCGGTCACGATGAATCGCCATTGACTCGAGGGCAGTGATTTGGTTTGAGTCTATGATGTAAATGGACAATAAACATAGCTAATGTTTCTGTATGGTCTGATATGGGGGGGGGAGGTCTGAGGGAGAGGGGGACACCTGAGCTATCACAATAGACGACACCAATTGTAATGACCGACTACTGAGCACCTACTGCCTAACTGGACATGGCGAGCCAGGCGCAGAGTCCCTTCTCGCCCCACCCTGCTCTCCCATCTCCTCCCGCCACCTGAGGTCTAGGGCTCTGTGAGTCTGGGAACATGGGGGAAACTCAATCCACAGAAACTCACATGCATATAAGAGAATTTTATATAAAGGGCAAGTGTACATTCAGAAAGCACCCCAACCCAGTCCTACCCAAGTCCATCAGTCCATCGTTAGCCCCTATGTCCGAAACCAATCTGCAAAGTCTTCTTCCATCTCACAAAGCACACACCATGATGCCGCCTGCAGGAGGAAAGCCGCAGTGAGCGTGTCAGCATCTCAGCACTGACAGGGGGCTCCACACCGCTGCCCCAGCACCCAGGGCTGCCTCAGGGTAGGTCCATGTGGCTTCTCCTCAGGGATGTCTCGCAGGAAGGGAGTCTTGCCAGCTGAAGCAGGGAACTGGCTGAGGCAGCTGCACCCTGGTCCGACCATCAGAGAGCAAGAGACCTGAGCACCAGAAAGGCAAGACCCACGGAGCAATTTATCGTTCCACCTTTCAATTAACCCCACATGGGTTTAGGGCTCAGGTTGGCACAATAAACCTTAACTATCTCAAGGGACCAACTGGCTAGCCATGGGCGGATCTGAGGGTGCAGCCAGACCTGGCAGGGCAGTGAAGAGGAGAGCATCACCTGGAGGAGCAAAGACAGGACATGTGTCTCCTGGCCCAGAGTGGCCAGAGCTGTCCTTGGCTCTCTCATGGTTTGAGTATCTCACAGGGGCTTTGATGATCAGCACTCCATAAAGTTCCATGGCTGGACCGGGGAAGGCCCCAGGGCAGCTGTCAGAGGCTCACAAAGTAATTCAACAAGCCAGGGTTAAGCACTTGGCCACAACTCCAAAGGTCGCAGGTTCAAAAACTCCTCAGTGGCTCTCCAAGGGGAAAAGCCCAGTGATCTGTTCATGTCGAGATGACAACCCGGGAAGAACCTTTGGGGGCCGTGGGACAGGTCTACTCTGTCCTGGAGGATTGAAATGCATGCAAACAGTTAGTGTGCTCCACTGCTAACACAGAGGTTGGGGATTCAAGTCCATCTAGGGGCCTCAGAAGAAAAGCCTGGTGATCTCTTTCCCCCCAAAACTGCACACCCACTGCAGGTCTCCTGGAGCACAGTTTTTCTCTGACACTCACCAGCGTCATGACTCACAACAGACTCAACAGCCACTGGTCTTTCCACAGAACGCGGTGTGTAGACCTCTGGGGGAGAGGGGATAGTCTGGTAGCCCTGGTTGGCACAACAATGAAAGCAAAGCCTCACCCCCACCCCCACCTGAACTCACTGCGCTCTTCTGCAGTCTGGCAGGTGGGCGGGCCAGGTGGGAGAGCCCTAAGGAAGCAGAGGCTCAGAGAGCACCTCCACGTGGGCAGCCACTCCCTGAGTCAGCGTCTGGATCCCGCTGTTTCTAGAACTTAAGTGTGTGGGGAGGAGGGGGAGGGGTGAGGAAAAGAGGGGACACCAGCAGGTCTGTGTACCAGGAGGCAGTAGCCTCCAGAGGTCAAGAGCCATGCTCTGCCCTTGATTTGGCTTTCTGGTCTGTCCAGTGGGAATGCTGGAGGTGCTTCCCACCCACGGTTGTTGAGAGACTCCGTCTTGGCGCCTGTGATTGTTGCTGCTGGCAGATGTTGTCACGACAATTCTTCACTCATCGTGACATCATGTGACAGAGCAGTACCAGCCCCGACTCCCCCCCCCCCCCCCCCCCCCCCCCCCCCCCCCCCCCCCCCCCCCCCCGCCGCCGCCTGGGGTTTCCTAGGCCCTGCTGGTGATGTGGGAAAAGCCTTGGGTTGCTAAGCACAAGGTTTGTGGGTCAAAGCACCAGATACCCCTCTGGAGAAAGATGAGGCTGTCTGTTCCTGTGCAGACGGACGCTCAGAAACCCTCTACAAAAGTGGTTCAAGCTTCCTGATGCCACGCCCCTTTCAGACAGTTCCTCAGGCGGTGACCCCCAACCATAACGTTTCTTATCGCGGCTACTGCAGCGCTGTCATTTTGCTACCGTGACGATTCTGATGTGCAGGTTGTATTAGGGGAATCCCTGGGAAGGGATCGTTCGATCCCCAAAGGGGTCACGGCCCACAGGTTGAGCACCGCTGCCCTGCAGGGTAACTGAGAGTTGGCATCTATTCCCAGGCAGTGGGAAAGAGCCCAGGTGTCCCAGGGGCTATGTGCTCACGTGCTCATCCAAATGCTGGCAGTTTGAACCCACCAGCCACTGCACTGGAGAGAGATGAGGCCCTCTGCTCCTGTCAAGGTGCGCCCTGTTAGGCTGGTCTTCTCTGACCTAGAGAGGTGCGTGGAATCAGAGTCCATTGGACAGCAGTGGGTTAATGTCCGCTTTGCAGTCTTCTTGACCGGAGCAGGTCAGATCACCTGGTCTTTCTCCACCGATCGCAGCCTTTCAGGTTCGCGGCTGAGTGTGTAACTGAGACGCCACCAGGTTTCCTTGTTCACATATGTACGTATGTAGGAGAGGATCATGTGCAGTTAAGCTAAGCCAGGTCTGTGCTGTGGGAGCCGTGGCAGCCAGCAGTGTTCCTCTGGGTGGCAGTTGAGCTGGGAGTGGCTCTTGGCACCTTCCTCTGGAAGCTGTGCCTCCCCCATCTCCACCCCAACCGCGCCCCTCTGTTCCCCAGCAAATGCGGAGGGCTGGGCTCCCCCCTAAGGCACCCTGTCTAGGAGATAAGCCTGCGGCTGTCAGTCTCTCTTTCTCCCTCCCACCTCCCACTTCCCTCCGTTCCTCTTTGCTCCCCCAAGCACCCTCAGGGCTATTGAGTCCATGCCGACTTGGAGAGGCTCTCTGGACCCGGGAGCTTCTGAGACTGTGATCCACGGGAGTAGAAAAGCCCATCGTTCTCCCTCACAGAGGCTGGTGGGTTCCACTGGCGGCCTTTCCCATCAGCAGCCCAATTTATCACCCCTAGGCGGCCAGATCTCCCGACCCTTTGCGAACACACTTAAAAACCAAAGCAAACCCCAAACCCATTGCTACGTAGTCGATTCTGACTCACCATGACCCCATAGGGCGGAGTAGAACTGCCCCTGCGGGTTTCAGAGCTTGTAAATTTTGGGGGGTGGTGGGTGGGTGGTATAGGGGGACACACACCCTCATTCTCCCATAGAATGGTGTGTTTGAACTGCCAACTTTGTGGTTAGCAGCCCAGCACGTTACCCACTACGCCACCAGGGCTCCTTTGCTAGACACGGGGAGGGCATAAAATAGACATGGCCCCCACAGGGTCCCCGAAGCCGCAGGGTTGAGTGCTTGCCTTTGAACGGGAAGATGGGCGGTGTGAACCCAGCCGGTGGCTCGGCTCCTCGGGACGGTGAGTCTGCTCTGGGGGAGATGACACCCAGCCCCGTGCAGCCACTGGACTGTGCCACATGGACTCACTCTGCATCCAAGTCAGCTGCCGGGCCCCAACTCTGTGCTCTGAGCTGGAGGGGTTCGTGTTAGGGGGGGTCCATTCTGCCTTTCAGGGGACAGAACCGTGATGACGGAGAGTATGGGGCTAAGGAACTCAAGAAGAGGGATGCGGAGGGCTGGTGTCGGGATCCAGCCTGTGCCTTCTGTCCCTCTGCCAGCCTGAGGACCCACCATGCCCACCTCTGCACCGAGGCAGACCCTGGGAAGGAGGGACCTGAGTGCTGAGTCAGTGCTGAAGGAAATTGAACCCCTTCTCCAGCTCCCTAGCCGGATGCCTCAGATATTTCCCCACCCTTCCCCATTTTGTCAGGCCCCGTGCTGGGTACCAGGTGCTCCTGGAACCCCCTTGGCAGTCTCTGCAGGCCTTGCCCAGGCCTGTGGTGCCTATCATTGTGTGTGGGGGGGCCCCCGCTGGATTTTCCCCCAGGTGTCTAATTAGTGTGCCTGATTTCTTTCCAACGCCTTGATTGTGCCCTGGACAGTGGTTTTCATTTAGCGTAGGCTTGGGGGAAGACAACCCCCCTTTATCCCTAATCTAGCAACCTGCCACTAGCTTCTAGAACCTTTTCAGACCCCCCAGAAACCTCTCAAGCAGAAAGAGCGCCAGTTGTGAGCCAGGTGAGTCACCTACCCTCCAGAAGCCTCCACTTCTCTGCTATCACAGAATAGTAGCCACCACTCTAAAAAGCTTGGAAATGCTTTTTAATACATTTTTAGAAATCTTATTTATTTTAAAAGAAATTAGTTTTCTCCCCATCCCCACCTCCCACTCCTGCTCTCCCTGGCTTCTCCATAATCATCAGTCTGCCTCTTTAGGAGTGCAAACCGTTTTTCTTGATTTTTTTCCTTTTACCACAGTGGGTTCATCCTGTATTTATCTTCATGGATCTGTCTAACCTCCCTCAGCATCCTTGTCCGGGTCATGAGGCGTTTGACATTTTCGTTGTGCTTCTTTGGGGGTGTGTAATATTCCATCTTCCATGCATACCAAAGTCCACTTATCCACTTCTCCACCAACACAGGCATCTCGGCTGTCCCCATCTTGCTATCACAAACAGCGCGCAGCTGTGATCCTTATTTCTTCATGGCGTTTATCGAGTACGGGGATTGCTGGGGCATTTGGTATGTCTCTTCCCCTCTGTTTGAAGAAATGCCAGGCCACTTTCCGCAGTGGCTGGACAGTTTTACAGCAGAGAGTTCTGACCTCTCCACATCCTCTCCAGCACTTGCTATTTTCCCTGCTACCTGGGCCACCGTGCGGTGGTGCCTCCCCGTTGTCTGATTTCCATTTCTTGACTGGCAGGTGATCACAGGCACATCTTCATATGTGTTTTGGCCACCTGGACGCCATCTTTTGTGAATTCCCTATTCGAGTCTTGTGCTCATTTTTCCATTCCATTACCTGTCTCTTTCTGGTCGCAGTGTGGCCGTTTTTGGTTGGTTTTTGAGGCTGGCCCAGTAGATCGTTCTTGAATGAGCTTGCCCCAAATCGCGGATCAGACTGAGCTTCCTTCCCTGTGTTTCTCTGTCACCGTGCAGGTCTGTTCAACTCCTTTGCCTGCTTCTGATTTCCAGACACTTGATCTTCTCAGTGTTTCCGTGTTCTGCGCTCACGACGCGCTCCAGCTCTGAGGCCTTCAGGCCCGTGACTGGTACGGGGGAGCTAGGGCTTCTCTTGAAAATGCTTTAGAGTCAGAGTGTGCTGCCCCTGGGCTCAGGGTCCCCTCGGGTGACACAGAGTGGGGCTCCCGGGAAGTCCCCACCCCATCTCTCTCTGCTAGGCTTCCCTGGGGCTGGCATGCAGCTCCCCGCAACATGAAGAATTCTGGTGAAGTCGTTCCCTCCGGGTTGGGTGGGGTAGGGAGGGGAGGGGAGGGGACAGAGCTGGGATATATTTGTCTTGCACGGGGTGTCTGTCTGTTGGGTCATGTCCTCAGCCACCACCCCACCAGAGCGTTTCATGGCTGCTGACTCTCCCAGCTCCACATTCCACAGGCTTGAGATGTGCAGGTTATTGCTGGGTTGCTGGGGCAGCGACAGATGGACCTCCCATCCGCACCCCACCCTTTGGGTGCTCAGGCGCTGAGTGCTCCCATCTGGAGAGAAGTGGGCCGAGGTGAACCTGGGTTCCCTGCTTCTACCCCGCACCTGGGCTTTGATTGACCCCCCTGAAGATTCTGCCCACACCAGGTTGTGCCCAGAGACCTTTAAGAGTTCATCAGAAACCACCTCCCTTTCCTTTTTCCTTCTTCTTTCCTTCATTTCCCTCTTCTGCCTCTCCTCCCTCTTTCTCCTTCCCTCCCTTCCTCCCTCCCTCCCTCTCTCCCTCCCTCTCTCCCTCCCTCTCTCCTTCCTCCTTACATTATCCACGAAGCATCTGCTCCTTGCCAGGCTGGGCCAGGACACAGCGGGGAACAAAGCAGCGGTGGAAATGAACAGTCAACACCATCTATCCTAAGTCAGATGCTGATGCCTGCTGTGGGGAGCAGGAGGGAAGGGGACTCAGGAGGGTTGGGGACGTGGTTTTCAATCTGGCATTGAGAAGGTAACACCTGGACAGAGACTTAAATGCAACCGGGGAGGGAGGCAGTGAGGATCTGAGGAAGATGATCTGAGTTGATGGGCCAGGAGGCAGGAAGCCCCTGAGGCCGGTGGAAGAGGGAACAGGGCGTGGGGAGCAGAGGGAAAGGGGAGAGTGGGCAGACCCTGGAGTTCAGATGGAGAGGACTACAGTGGCCTGGCAGTATCCTCAGGGCAGAGTGAGGCTGTCCACTCTTCCTCATCTCTGTGCTGCCTCCTCTGTGCCCACGGCAACCTCTTGAAAAGGAAGGTGCTTCCAGACTGGGTCACAGGAAGCCTATCTTAGCCAGCTAGTGTTGCTGTTCAGAAGGGGCTGGCGTTGAACACCAGAAGTAGGTTTTTTTTTCTTCACCATTTCAGAGGCTGGACATCCAACCAGGTTCCCGGCCTGCCTTGGCTTGGAGGGCATCCTCACATATGTCTGCCTCCATCAACACCTTTGGGCCCTCATCTGCTCTTCTTTATGTCTCCAAAGGGATTAGATCAAAACCCATCCTACCTGGCCAGGAGCTAATGAACATGACATAAAATCCCAAGCCCCTGCCGCATAAGGGCTCCTAGCGTGATCCCATTGGACACATTTGGGCTGCTCATTTGGGTTTCTGACGCTGGAAGTCTGTATGGCAGAAGGCAGCCTCGTCTCTCTCTCTCAGGAAGCTGGTGGGGCTGAATGCGCCAACCTTTGGTGAGCTCAAACCACAATGCCACTAGGGGCTTCTTTTAACACGACAAAGGAAACCCTATTTCCAAGTAGCATCCACTCACACTTAGGGTCCTTATGCATATTTGGGGGGGGCGGTTCAAGCCCACCATCTGCTCCTTGGTAGAAAGAGAAGGCTGTTTGCTCCTGCAAAGATTTATCTCTGAAACCCTGAGTCAGACTCATCTCTGTGGCCACACACGGTAAATGGAGAGTTGAGGACCAAGGGCGGAGACAACCTCAGCGCTCCTCAGTGGCCTCCACAAGAAGAGTTGCCCCAGCGGCTGCCACAGTGGGCTCAAACTGGGCAATAGCTGGGAGGGGGGGCCGGAAGCGGGCAGAGCTCCTTCGTTCTGTCCTGCACCTGGGTGCTGTGATTCTGAACTGACTCACGGGCACCTCAGCCACAGCCAAACCGAAACTCCCTCACTCCCTGCCAGCGAGCGGATTTTGACTCATGCTGGCTCATGGGGCCCTGGTGGAGCAAAAGGTTGCGTGTTGGGCAGTTAACTCCAAGGTCAGCAGTTCAAAACTACCAGCGCTCAGTGGGAGGACAATGAGGTGTTCTACTCCCATAATGGGTTATAGCCTTGGCAGCTCTGAGTCAGAACTGACCTGAGGGCAGCGAGAGTTTTGAAACCAAAATTAGTTGCCCTTAAGTCAGTTCTGCCCCGGGGCACCCTCACATGCACGGAGTAGAATAGTATTCCACAGAGTTCTCAAGGCTGTAACTTGTTGGACGTTGTTGTAATGATAATAATTCCCTGTCATTGAGCTGATTCCAAGTCGTAACTCCCTTTAGAACAAAGCAGGTTTGGGTTCCCAAGACAAACTTTACAGGAGTAAAAAGCCTCATCTTTCTCCCAAGGCGCCTGTTTTCAGTTAGCAGTCAATTGTTTAACCAATTGTTTCAATCAAGACTCTCCATCGAGAGAAGGAGAAAAAAAACCAAAACACCAAAAAAAAAAAAAAAGAAAGAAAGAAAGAAACTCAGTGTGATTGAGTCAATGGACAGGTAGAACTGCCTCTGTGAGTTTGCTTTTTTTTTTTTTTGGACATCACTGCCCTCTGGTGGTGGGAGTAGGAGGCCCAGCCTTGCTGCTGGATTTGAACCTCCAACCCAGTGGGTCGCAGTCCCGCGCACAACCACTATGCCACCGGGGCTCAGCCCGAGTTTGCTTTTTTTTGGTGGTTTTGTTTTGTTTTGTCTTTTGGGGGCATCACTGCCCTCTGGTGGCCATGGGAGCTACCCAGTACTGCTCCTGAGAGCCGCTGCTGGATTTGAACCGCCAAGCCCAGGGGCTGCAGTCCCGCACTCAACCACTTACGCCACCGGGGCTCAGCCCAAACAAAGGACCCCAGACTTCCAAGCAGCAACAAACCACCCTCACTGTTCCTGTGGAGCAGCAAGCGGTTTTGAACTGCTGACCTTGTGGTAAAAAGCTGGAGATCTAACTACTCTGCCTCCAGGGCTCCCTGCCCCCCCACCAATGCCAACTTTGAGGATCCTACACAATGTGTCACAGTGCCACCACCGGGTCTCCTCTCCATCAGGGGGGCTTTGCTTAAACAATCGGTAATATTGTGGTTGCTGCTGTTCATGGCCAGGAGAGCTCCGACTGATAACGACCCAATGGGTAACAAACGAAAGGTGACCCAGTCCCGCGCCGCCTTCCTGGTTGCGGCCGTGTGTGTGCCCCCTGCTGCATCCATTGTCGCCACCTGTCCCTCTGAGGGTCCCCCTGTCTCTGTGGCCCTCACCTTTAGCAAGCAGGAGGCGTGTCCACAGAAAGGGCGTTGACGTTCGGGGCACGACCCTGTGATCCACGAGCTGTTCCTTGGTTCTGTTTCAGCAGTATCTCCAGGCCTTTCTTTCCAGTCCGGGTGCTCTCCTGTGCCCATCAGAGGTGTTGGAACCATCCACGGTAGAACTTCCAGTGTCACAGCGAGACACGCGCCACCACAGTATGACAAACTACGGACAGTGGTTGTTGTTTTGTAGTGCGTCCATACAAGGGGATACTTTTCTGCATAGCTATATGCATTTGTTTATGGTGAAGATATGCTCAAGGGGGGAAAAACATCAAATCAACAATTTCTACACGTCAAATTCTTCAAAATTGGTTACATGCATCCTTTGTGTCCTGCCACCTCACTCCCTCTCTTTTTCTGACTTGCGTCACCACATTAACCCCAACCCATTATCCCCTAAGCTTCTCATCTAACCTTTTGAGTTGCTTTTGTCTCTTTGATCTCTTATAGATAGTTCATTAAAAGGGCACAAAGCTCAAGGTGGATTTTCTTCTTCTACTGGACTGAAGCTCTTGTGTGGTGTAAAGGTAATTACAGGGGATAGTTGCAGTTTAAGGTTTAAAGATGCCCACCAGGCAATAATTCCTGGGGGGAGGGTTGGGAAATGGAGCCAACCCCACTTGTACCAGAAAGTCTGAATCAATGAAATACTTTTTAACTGAAAATATAAATGCGTGTCTGTTGGCATGTATCTGTTGGCCCCAAGCAAACTGCTGGGTAGAAAAAGAAAAGAGAAGGGGGAAAAAAGGCTCTAGAACAACGTGACCCCATTTTTGGACAATGGCATCTGTGTGAACAGATGCACCAAGAGCTATCAGAAAGGGGCTCAGACAGGTGCTCACCGCTTTAGCGCTGGCTGGGAGGATCTGGGGAGATTTTTTTAGCCTCCTTTTCCCCCCAAAACGATTTATTAGCATATAATTCACACATCAGTCATATTAAGAGGAGTTGTATGATCATCCCCACAGTCACTTTTAGAACATTTTTTCTTTCTTTTTTTTTTTTTTTTTTTGGGCATCACTGCTCTCCGGTGGTGGGAGTAGGAGGCCCAGCTCTGCTGCTGGAATTGAACCTCCGTCCCAGTGGGCCGCAGTCCCGCACACAACCACTACGCCACTGGGCCTCAGCCCCATTTTTTCTTTCTTGTACTCACTGTTATTATCTTACCATTTCCCCCCACACACATCCAACTTCCCCTCTGCCATGTCCCCAAGAAACCATTAACCCAGTTATCATCTTTATAGATTAACTTCTCCTGGGTTTCATATACAGAAACACACACTAAAACGAATAAACTCTAATAACAGAATAAAACAGAAAATATTAAAAACTAGAACAAATTTAGAATGACTCAAAAGGGATATCAAATGATACGGTGGTAAACTTGAACTTAACTGCATCTGCATTGAATGCAGTGCACTTTCCGGTGCACTCTGTATGCCAGCAAGGCTAGTTGCATCCCTGGTCTATGTCAGAGGGGACCCACCGGAAACTTATTCCAGGTGTGGACACTGCAGGTGGATCTTGGATTTCTAGTGTCATTACCATCCTTTTATCTTACCCATATTACCTCATCTCCCTCCCCGCCCCACAATGAGAAGGACTCTTAATCACCTGAAGTTATGCTTTAGGAAAAAGGGAAACAGATGCCAACTAAATATGTCTCAGGAGATTCCTTTCATTTTTGTGTTTTGTTCTCACTGTGAGAAAAATATGTATGCAAATGAACACATGCCCTTTCAACATTGCTTACATATGCCATGCAGTGGCATGTATGACAGGCGTCATGTTGTGCAATCATCCCTACTGTCCGGTGTCAAATGTCTCCGTCCCCCTTAACAGACACTCGGTGTCCCTTTAGCAATGCCCTCCACCCCCCTGGTAGCCACTCCTAAATGTTAACTCTATGCATCTGCCTCATCTAGCTATCCTACGTAATCGGGATCCGACACAATGAGGGGGTCCTTCAACAAGCTGGTGGGAAAACGGAATGAAAGGATAATGGAATATTCCCACCAATCAGCCCCTTTGTGGCTTAGTTCACTCGTCCTTTCTGGTTTGGGACCTAGGGTGGTGGGTGGAGGGTCCTTTCTGGCAGGCTCCGGAAGCTGCATTCCCAGCTGTTGTTTGCTCCTGTGGAGGAAGGGGGCAGTGCCCTCCCGGGAGGGCTGAAGGACAGTGTGGCTGGCAGATAGGGGAACATGCACTGTGTGCTCCTTGAAGACCAAAAATGGACACAGCGCTTAGGCCCAGAAATAGCCCCTGACCCCAGAGACCCTTGGAATTCTGCAGGGTCATCGCCGGGAGAAGAGCCTGAGCAGCATCGCCAGAACCTTCCTTGCAGGCTCTGGAATGGAAAACGGGGCCAAGGACAGCTGCCTCTGAGCGCTGCACTCTGGAATGGGGACAGAGATGAACCTGGGGCAAGGAGTTCTTCAAAGTCATCCCAGCGTGAAGATTCTGATTCTAAAGCCAACTGGAGAGTTTCTAATTGCTCTTGAATTACCAGCGATTCCAGCAATATGGTGGCCAAGGTGACTGAAGACTGGTTTCTCTGGGTGGGCAGCTGTGTGTCTTAACTTTTTTTTTATAGGACACTTAGACTTATTTCTCAATCTGGTTTTATTTGGCATAAAAGTGCTGTTGTATCTTTATAATCTCACAGGTATCTTACAAATCATCCCCATTTTTCATCTCTCAGTATCACTCAATCTTAATATGTATTTTCCCAAAGCAGAGAATCTGTGGCGAGAATCTATATATTAACCAAGGTCAAATAAAAACTGGGTTTGGATCAGCTGGATTGAAATGACCAATCAGCTAACTCCTCAACCACCCATCCATCATTCATCAACTCACCCCACTGCCACTTAGCCATCCATCTACCTGAACAGGTGGCAGAGAAGGGAGTGAGTCACTGAAAGGCTGGACAAAACCTCTGCCTGCCTCTCTCTGCCACTCAGAGCCTTCAGAGGCTCCCAATTGTCCACGGGTTCAAGAGGTTACCCCAGGCTGGAGCTTAAGGTCCTCAAGCTTCCTCAAACATGCTTCTTACTGGCCAAGTGGCCATCTCCCAAATGCATTCTCATCTTTGTCCAGTTTTCTTGTGTTAGGTACCAAAACAATTCCCAGTCTTGACTCACATGGTTCCTTAGACTATAAGTCCTTTTTGGACTAGGCAGTCTCGTTTTTTTTTCTCCCAAGGAGTAGTTTCTGGGTTTGAACCACAAACGTTATGCTCAGCAGCCCACACCTAATCCACAGTGACACCCGGGCTCCTTTACTTGATGTATGTATGATGATTTAAACCACTCACCCCCGAGCACATCCCACCTACGGAGACCTGCAAGGGTCTGGAGCTCTCCTGATTTGGCAATGAGAATCCTTTACTCTCACCCTCTCCCTTTCTCCCTCACCTTCACAAGCTCACTTTCTCTTGCTCTTTCCAGAATGCTCACAATGCTTCCCGCCGCTCTTAGATCCTTGCCCCCACCCAGCCAGCTCAAAGCCTATCTGGGTCTCAGTTCACTGAAATAAAAAGCCTCGGTGGAGCCACCATCCAGCGTGTGCAAGTGCTAATGGGACAGACATGGACCCTTCCAGCTTCTGGGGCTTGGACAAGCACGCACGGAAGCTGGGAAAGTGAAGAATACAGCTGCTGGCACACGGAGAAGGGCTGAAGGCAGCGCAGAGGGGAGCTGGTAGCAGGGAGACCGGGACGGGTAAGATTGGAGGCCAAATGAAAAGCTCATTTGCTGGACGAAGCTGGGAAGGGCGTCTTGGGCCGAGTGGCAGGCTAGGGCAGACCTCCTTCTGGCCAAATAGCATCGACCAAGAGTCTAAAATTAATTCCTTAAGGGTCAGCATCTTGTGAAATAGAAGTCCTCCTGAACCCCTGGGACTTTTGAGCCGGTATCTCTTGCTCTCGCTCTCTCTTAGGCCAAGCGTGCTGACAGCTGCCTTTGTTCGGCGCCAATGGATTCCCACAGACTGACCTCAGCCCAGGACCTTCTCAGAGTCCCCCGAAGGACATCAACTTTCCCCACATGGGACCCAGGAGAATGAGCTCCAGAGGGACTTCTTGCCTGTGGTCTTCATGGGAAGAGGTCACCGGGCCCTTCTTCCTCATTTGTGCAGGCATAGGAGCCCTGGTGGCTTGGCATTTTTTGTGCAGGCATAGAAGCTCTGGTGGCACAGCGGGTTAGGCACCGGGCTGGTCATCGACGGTTCAAATCCAGCAGGCATGTCACCGAAGAAAGAGGAGGCCATCTGCTCCCCCTGAGATGGACCGTCTCAGAAGGCCTGCGGAGTTCTGATGAGCCGGAGTTGGCCCTGGGCAGTGAGTGGGTCAGGTTTGGGGTTGTCGCAGGTGCAGGCCTGAGAGATATCGCCGGGTCAGTGCCAGGCCGCTGTGGCAAAGTGAGCAGTGTGATGCGCCGCTGGGACAAGTCTTCCTATAGACTCCCCAGGAGCCCTGCCGCGCAGGGGGTTAGGCGGCTACCTCCCTAGTTAGCCGTTCTAAAGCACCACTCCCTCTTGGAGAGAGTGAGGAGGCTCTTTCTACCAGGCAAAGAGTTACAGCCACAGAGACCCACAGGGGCGCCTCTGTTCGGTCTTCCCAGGGCCGTGCGGAGCCAGAACTGAGTCAATGCAGTTAGTTTTTAAAATTTTTACTCCACTGGAGACTCTTAAGGAGCCCTAAGTGGCAGAGTGGTTGTGTATTGGGCTGCAGTCTGAAAGGTCACCGGGTCGAATTTGAAACCGCTGGCTACTCCTTGGGCAAAAGACTGGGCTCTCTATACCTGTAAAGAATTACAGTCTTGGAAACTCACAGCAGCAGCTCCACCCTGTCCTAGAGGACGGCTAGGAGTGGACCTTGTTTTTGTTTTTTTTTTTGGGCATCACTGCTCTCGGGTGGTGGGAGTAGGAGGCCCAGGCCCACTGCTGGAATTGAACCTCCGTCCCAGTGGGCCGCAGTCTCGCGCACAACCAGTACGCCGCCGGGGCTCAGCCCTAGGAGTGGACCTTGACTCGGTGGCCATGAGTATATGAGAAAGAGAGAGAGAGAGAGAGAGAGAGAGAGAGACTCTTAGGGGCGGGGCAATAGCATTCCAAAAAATTTTTTTAAACATTCTGAGACTGTCCAAGATGGGCTGCAGAGACTCAAAGGGCGTCCAGGCCACCAGAAAAATGACACCAGTAGACTTGTCTGATGCAGGGTGGCCACAGACATTTAATTGATAAAAGCAAAACAAAAATTAAAAGCCTTTGTTATGTCCCAAGTACAGTCAATCCAAGTGCAAGGGAGAGGTGTGCCTGTGCACTCATCCCAGCAACGTGTTTTGTCAGGGTGTGGGGAGCACTTGGCCAGGGTAGCGTGCTGGCTACATGATTGGACAGACCTTCACAGCAGTCCTGGACCTTAAGTAGAAGCTGACTGCGTTTTACGTCCACCCTCGTATGCTGGGTAACCGGGCCAAGGACAGATACTCCTCCCTCAGGGGAGGGACTCTCCCGGGAACCTCCTCTTGTGAGGTCACCATAGGGAACATCAACCAGCATGCACGATAATACCAAAGGATGAGCCACTGGTGTTTGGCGCTGAAGGAAGGAAATCAGGCTGAACCAGCGCTGGCAATGGAGCACCAAGAGACAGGTGGCCCTCGCCCTGTGGGCCACATGGGGCAGCCTCAGTGTCTCCCTCTACAAAATAGAACTGAGAATTCCTACAGTAGCAGAAGAATTCAACCAGGCAAACAACACATGCCCAGCATGTAATGTAAGCTTGCCATGTAAGCTTGCCATGTAAGAAGGTGCCAGAGGGCCCATGGAGGAGCAGGAAATGCTGCAGACCGGGACCACTGCCCCCCAGTGGTTAGCCTGGAGCAGAGGCTGGGTCCTTAGAAGGGACAGCTCATGGGAGGGTGGGCCTGAACTTGAGAACAGACTGGACATGGGGCACGAAGGACCTCTGGCTCCTGGCCTGGAAGCAATGTTGGTTTTAAAGAGATTAGGGTCAGGGAGGCACTGGGACCCTCCTATCAGGGCTTTGATTACACCAACATGCTTTTCCCAGCCCCCTGGGAAGTTCCTGTAGACACTGCTGGACAAGCTATTTATTCAAAGGACATGGGCGGGTGCTCGACTTGGGAAGGCCATTGGGTGCTGCCCACCCCCCGTGCCTCCTGAGTGATGGAGGACAATGGAGGGGGTCTTGGTGAGACTTTGAAGGGTTAGAGGGAGAGGACTGGATTATGTACATCCACTATCTTTAAGTCCTAACTCCCAAACCCGTGACCATGACCTGGCTTAGAAAGAGGGTCTTTCAAGCTCTTGGCTGAGTGGTCATTGGTCGAATTGCCTTGAGGTCACGCTGGCATAGAGTGGCTCCTAGCCCCATTGGAATCATGGCCCTACAAAGCGGTGAGTTGCAGAGACAGAGCCAGTAGGGAGGCAGCCCTGTGACGAGCGGGGTCGAGTTTGCGAGCGATCCATCTATACCATCTACTCTTCCTGTCTGCGCCCTGGTCACCATCCACTTTCACTCACCCTGAAGGTTCCAGCCAGCTCCTAACTGCTCCAGAAACACTCTTCCCATCACTCCCCCCACCCCCAAAGCTAGACAGGAGGTCTAAAAGGAAATTCAAGGAACAATCATTGGTTTGGTTGCAGTTGTGAGGTACCAGCAAGTGGTTAGGTTCTGACCCAATAGCGACCCCACAGGGCCCACCAGGGCGAAACCCTGCCTGGTTCTCCGCCATCTTCACACTTGTTCCTTTGCCTGGGCCCAGAGTGGCATGCGTCTTGTCAAGGGCCTTCCTCCTTTTTCACTGCACCTGCACTTCCTTTACCAAGCATACTGTCCTTCTCCAGGGACGGGCCACTCCCGACCACATGTCCAAAGTGTGTACGATGAAGTCTCACCATCCCTGCCACCACGGAGCCCTCTGACCTGACTTCTTCCAGGACAGATTGCTTTTGTCAGGTCACGCAATAGAGTGAGTTATTTAACATGGCTCCTTTAGCCATAGCCCTTGGTCATTCCCATCAAAAGACTGTGCTTCTTCTGCTGGCCCAGACAGAGTAAGAAGGGGAGGGAAGATACTGGCTGCATCATGTTTCAGCTGTTAGTGATGGCCATCGACTGGGTTTCAAGTGAGCCATCTCCGAAGCGAAGAGTGGGGCAGGTGCTCCAGACCTTGAGACTCCTGCACAGTGAACCTCCCTGATCCAGGAGACAGCTGTGACAGTGGAAGAGGGACAGAGGAGCAGCAGCAGCAAGACCAGAAGCCAGCGCATGAGACAGAGCAGGGGGTTTCCCAGCTCATGGAACAAGCAAAGCTGGGGGCTTTGGGGCAGGAGGCCGGCTTATGAAGTGGGGAGGCTCTGGGCATGTAATTCGGGGAGCTGGGTTCACCTCACTCATGGAGCCAAAGCTGAGTGCCTTTGGGTTGAGGCTTACAGAGTGGCACGCCCTTTGGGCCTTTATTAGCAGCTCTTAAAGGAGCTGTATACCATGTATTGAAAGAACAACTGTCTTCTGAGCATTTCTTGCCTGAGTTGTAACATGATCAACCTCATAGTCACAGGTATTGCCTATAAGTTCTGTGTAGCCATTGCAATGAATTGTAGAACCCGGCAGAAAAGTAGAGACTGCCTTGGGAGACAGAACAGGTAGGCTCTCAATATTGTGATTTGTTTTTTACAGTCCTTACCTGGCAGAGATCCACTGTGTGATACCCATGGGTGAAATGGTGAGCTATCGGAAAGTTCTTTTTAAAAAGAAATTTTTTTTAGGCATCACTACCCTCTGGTGGTGGGAGTAGGAGGCCCAGCCTTTGCTCCTGAGGAGCCACTGCTGAAATTGAACCTCCATCTCAGTGGGCCGCAGTCCCGTGCACAACCACTATGCCACCGGGGCTCAGCCCCAGAAAGTTCTTTAAGAGCACATCCACGGAAATTAATGAAGTGCAAAATAAACATAGAGGGGAGCAGGGAAGCACTGGAGAGGGTATGTTGGTAATTGTGTGGGAGTCGTTGAGTGAGGGGTAAGTTCTTTTTGGGGGGGGGGCATCACTGCCTTCTGGTGGGAGTGGGAGGCCCAGCCTTGCTCCTGGAGAGCTGCTGCTGGATTTGAACCACCAACCCAGTGGGCCGCAGTCCCGCACTCAACTGCTACGCCACTGGGGCTCAGCCAAGTTCTTGAGAGTCTCTTTATACTCCCTTCTCTGTGTTTGGAAATTTCCATAATAAAATAACGCCAGAAAATCTGCAACCCCAATGAATGGAGAGCGTGCACCCGCATCCAGACCCGCACACATGGTGATAGCCGCTTCCGTCATCGAAACGGATGCAACTCAGACAAGTTTCTATGATTCAAAATCAAACAAACCTGTTGGCTTCAAGTCCATCTCAATGCATAGTCCACTTGGTAGGACAGAGTAGCGCTGCCCCTTCGGGTTTCTAAAGCTGTCAATCATTGCAGGAGCAGTTTGCTAGGTCCTCCCCCTGCTCCCCTCCGGGTGCCTGGTGGGTTTGAACGACTGACCTGTAAGTAGTACAAGCGGTCCGTTTGTCCTTCGCTGTCCACTGCTGTCGAGCCTGCTGACAGTGGCTCTGTAGGCTAGACTAGAACTGGCTCATGGGATTCCCAAGGCTGTCAGTCTTCACAGAAGCACATCTTTCTCCCATGGAGCGGCTGGGAGGTTGAAAACACTGGCCGTTTGATTAGCATTTTACCACTGTGCCACCAGGGCGCCTTATGTCTTCCAGTGGATGGATGGAAAAGCCAACTGTGCTACATCCTCACAATGGAATATTGTTCAGCGGTTAAAAAAAAAGCCACAAGGAAGGGAAGACGCATAATTGTAAATGCGTGTTGTTACGGGGCAGCCGGAACCTGCTGTCATGCGGAATCAGGTTTATGGCAACTCAACACGGAGTTTTGAGGCTGTAAAGCCTTCGGGCTGTGGTCGGAAAACTGCAGTTCGTGAGCCCTAGGTGGCTCTTTCAGTGTGGACGTGCGGCTCTGAAGTCACCTTGATAACATTCGAAGGTCACGATTTCAGATCACGGTGATTTCGTGTGTTTGGAAAAACATATTTAAAAACATATTTCAGGCTTTTGAGTGATTTTTAGGAAGGACAGGATTGGCTCTTTGGTCTCAAGAGTGTGCCGACCCTTGCTTTCGGGGAACAGACAACCTCACACATCTTCTGTGAAGTGGCTGGTGGGTTTGAACTACCGACCGTGTGATCCGCAGCCTCATGCCTAACCAGAGCTGCACCAGGGCTCCTCTAAGTGAAAGGCGCCAGCCTGAAGAGACCACATCCAGCTACAAGACACTCTGCAAGAGACAAAGTGCTGAGCCAGGCGATCCAGCAGGACCAGGGAGGGGGTGGCGTGGGGAGAGGAATGAGTGGAGCATGGGGCATTTTTAGGGCAGGGAAACACTTCTGTGTGAGATGGTGAGGCCAGGCACATGGCAGAGGGTCCATCTCCGCTCCTGAGCTGGCAGAGTGGGAACAAGGTCATCTCCACTGTCAACGTACCCTGGGAGCATGGGCTTCCTGTGCTTACTAAAGGGGCATAAACAGTCACACCTGGGCTTGGCAGGTTCAGAAACACATGAAAGTGTTTACACACAGGTGGGTACAACCAAACAACCATGCTCGCCAACATTGAGTCCATAGGACCTTATAGCGCAGGGGCAAACCACAGGGCCGCGCCTGTGATTTACCGAGACTAACCCTTTGTGGGAGTCGAAAGCCGCTTCCTCTTCTTTCGTTTTCGCTTTGGAGTTAATGCACACATCACTCCATAGCCCAAGCACACCATGCAGTATTGGGCAAGTGCTGCCACATGCGTTTCCCTCCTGCACTCCTTGACATCGTCTCCCTTTTACCGGCACCCCACACTGCCCCCCCCCACCACCGCTCCGCCAACCCTTATTTTACAGGCTGTCCCTAGAGGTTCATCAATCCTGGTTTTATATACTGAAAAACAGAAGAACATATAACACAGCTTCAAGAGGATGACCCTCAATGACATAACACATCGGAGATAAACCCTAATACCAATGGACTACTAACCATTGCTTAAGAGCGCTAAAGGGGCACAGACACACCTGGGAGTCGGATTCCACTTGCAGAACAATGAAGCCCTCCTCTGGGGCAGGGCCCACGCAGCAGCGCTGGCTGAGCCCCCATGTGATTCCAATGTCCGCCCTCTCATTTAGCTGATCCCGTTCCTCCAAACCCCTGCTGCCTTCCAGGGGGCGTGTAAGGAAGGCAGGGGCAGGCTGGGGCCGTGCAGCTCCCGCACAGGTGAGTGTGGGGCCGGGGAGCTCCCAGGAACACCACGTCCTCTCCAAATTCCGGGCTCAGGTGCTCAGGGGACATTCCGCTCTTGTTCTGGGCGCCTCAGTGTTGCTTCTCAGAAACAGTTGCACAGCCATTGACTGGTTCAGGTGGGTTGGGAGGTGGGGGTGTGGGGAGCCTGTCCCTCCTGGCCCAACAGGCCCTCCCCCACTCCACCCCTTTTGAAGGGGCCTGGGAGGCTCAAGCTGTGGGAGGGGAGTGGGCTGCTGCCTGCTCTCCAGGCCAGGCTTGCAGGGAGACACTTGCTGTGGTCTCCTGAGTCCACTGGGAAGTCTGGAGTGGCTGGTGAGTCCGTGTCTTTAGGTTTCCTTCGAGTGGCCCCTGGTTTCTCTTGTGCAGCAGGAGGACACATTGGCGGGTCCTCCCCGTCTTCATGCGCACTGGAGGACTTGGGTCCTCCCAGGTGGTTTCTCTTGTCCCCTACCGTCATGGAACAGTCTCTCCTTTTCCCTGACCTCTACTTTACCAAGCAAGTGGTCCTTCTGACCCAGCAGGTGAAGCCCTACCTGGAGCTAAAGAATGCCAATATGTGGGCTCACCCCTGCCCCTGTGGCTCCAGCCTCTGCCACCGCCCATCTCCAATAACTGGCCTCCTTGCAGGCTGCATGTACCCTGGGCAGCAGCCCATCCCGCAAGGTTTACCTTCCAAAGAAATAAGCTTCATCCACTCCAACCCCCTGTCTCCTTTTGCTTTAAAAGAAAAACAAAACCCCCTTTCTCTTAAGGAGGGTGGCAGCTACTGAGAGTCTAAACTGGATGCCGTGGAGGGGTGGCCAAGGTCACAGATGGAGTGGAAAAACGTGCGGCCACGCACTGGTTCTCAGGGTCCCCTTCTACCATAGGCATGTTGGTGTATATCAGAGGAGCTTCCGGCCACCCAGAGGGTCGTGTGAGTGCCTAAAGGTTAACTTGGAAGAGGAGTGAGGTTTATTAGGGGGGGGGGGGAAAGTCAAACCAAACTCACTGCCATTGAGTCGATGCCGACTTATAGCGCGCGACCCTATAGGACAGGGGAGAACTGCCCTTGGGGGTTTCTGAGAAAGCCTCCTGTTGTAGAAAACCCGAGGAGAGCCTGGTGGTTTTAAACTGCTGATCTTGGAATTAGCAGGACAATGTATAACCACTCTGCCACCAGGGCTCTCGAGGACAAACAAACTAGTGACCATCGAGTCAACGCTGACCCATGATGACTCAGTGTGGAGCTGCACTGCCCAGGGTCCTCCAGGGCTGGTTTTTCAGAAGGGATGGCCAGGACCTTTCCTTCTAAGGCGCCTTGAGCTTCTAACACCCAGCAGCTGAGTGTATGCCTGGTACGCCCCTACCCCCACCTTCCAAGGACTCCCATGGGTAGTTTGTTCTCAATCTAGTTTTGAGGCATTTGAATGGTTAAAGCCACGGGTGGGCGACTTTGGAATGAGCCGATTATCTTAGAGATGCCCTTTCTTGAAGGATGGCCCTTGTCTTCATTTCCAACTGTTCTCGGGTCTCAAATGGTGTTCCTAATAAAGACTTCGCTTGGGCAGGAGAAGCCCAGGAAAACCAGAAGTGGTGTGGTCACAGGAGCTGACTCAGCCCCAGTCATAAGACTTAGAAGTCACCAGTGTCCCCTCACCCAGCAGGAATGAAAGGCAAAGAGTGGTTGGGCCTTGGGGTGAGCAGGAGCCCAGACAAGCCCCTTGACTGGGGCCTCTGAGGATCTTGAGGAAGCCACCTGATGCCCCATGGCGGTGTCTCATGACCTGACGCTCCTGAGGGTTTGTCCTGGTGGGAGGAAGGGGACTCTCTTTCTTCCTGTGTGCTCTGCTTTCCTGCTGCTGCCCTGGCAGAAATACCAGTGGGTGTGTTCCTCCCCCTTTTTTGGGGGTAATTTTTGTTGCTATTGTTACTGGGTGAAAGATTACAGAGCAAATCAGTTTTCCGTTCAACAAATCCCACACTTGTTTCATCTCATGGATTGGGATCCCCGCAATATCACAGCACGGATGCCCTCCTTCCCTCCCTCTCCATTTCTTGCCTCCATTCTTGCACCTCTTCTAACTCTTCTGAGCATCGCTCCTGGGCCAGTGCTGCTGCTTCAGTTTCAAATGGTGCAGTCTGAGGAGTTTGAACCTCCCTGGTATAATCGGCGCCTTTATAACCTCTCGTTTGGCTGAACCAGGAGTCACAGGGCATGAGTTCCGTTCCAGACCTGGAGGGTGACTGAGGACTGTGGTTTGGGGGGTGCCCAGTCGCTATCCAGTCATTGCTGTCTGGTCTGGAGCTTCCAGTGTCGCGATTGCCCCTCACCAGACTCCTCCCCCTCTTCCTCTACTTCTGATGGAGAGGAGCGCTGCCCCCAGCTTGGGCTTTGATGGAACTGCTGTCAAGCATGAGCTTGTCCAAAGTGAACTTCTGTGAAGTGCCTTTTCGGGTAAAGAGGCAGTTACTGGAGGACTTGTGGGTGTCACTCAGGGCCTCCTGAGTGCCGCATCTTGTGTGGCCATGCCTTTATGAAGACACTAGTGGCGAGCATTGTCGATGTTGCTTGGGACCATTGTGGCACACGCTGCCTCTCCACTTATATGTAGCACTGGGATTGGCCGGTCCAGAAAAGGATTTATGGGAGGGTTGTTGGCTGTTCTTGCCCCTGGTCCCAAAGGCATTAGCCCCTTAAAGCAAGGGAAACTGCCAAAACGGGACCCAGAGAGACTGAGCGGGCTGACGCTGTGCTTCAACTTTGAGAGTCAGCTGAGATGGTTTCCTGCAGCTCCTTTGACAGAGAACCTTGTTCATGTAGCAGCTACTACTGCTCTGACGCTTATTCTAATGCTCTCCTCAACCTCCTGGTCCCTTGTGGCTGCTTTGTTATTCTCTCCCTGATATATGGGGCCCACAGTGATTCCACACTGGGCTAACCACAAGGTCAGCAGTTTGGGGGTTGAAACCACCACCACTCTGAGAGACAAAGATGAAGCATCTTAATCCTGTAAGAATGACCGTCTCGCGGCCTTGACTCGACGGCAGGGAATCTGGTTTGGCTTGCAAAGAATTAAAACTTGGTCATAAGCTTCCTGCTCTCACAGTATGTCTCTCTCCTTCAGACATCAGTTTTGGATCTAAACCCCCTCATGGACTTCTCCAAGTTGTCTACACCCAACCTACTGCCACCAAGTGGATTCTGACCACAGCGACGCACTAGATAGGGCTTCCGAGGCTATACATCTTTACAGGAGCCGATGAAGTCCTCTTTCTCTTTAGAGGGGTTTGAACCGCTGACCTTGTGGTGAATACTCCAACACTTAACCCAACAGTGCCACCAGGGCTCCTTAAGTTTGTCTGCACAGACCCAGAAAACCACGCCCGCTCCCAAATCATTCCAACTCAAAGCATCCCCATCAGACGGTAATGGCCTCTGTGGTGGGTTTCTGAGAGTATGCATCTTTATGGGGACAGAAAGCCCCGTCTTTCTCCCAGGAAGTGTCTGGGGGACTGGAGATGCTGACCTGGCAGTTAGCAGCTCAAGCCACCAGTCCCATGCAAATCGAAACTGTCTAAATGTGTCTTGCTGGTCAAAATCCTGTCCAGCTGTTCTCTCCTCACAGCTGGTCAACTGACCTTTGCCATCTACTTCTCGATTTCTACACCACAGCCTGAACTTCTGTCTACGTGGAAGCAGGCGGGTGTTCATCGCATGTTTGTAAGGAATGCCATTCCCGGCTGCCCTGTGGAAGGTTTACTCGGCCTGATTTGCACGACCACCTTGAACTCAGGGCCAGCTTGCCGGCACCACCTCATCTCCACTACCCTCCTTCAGCAAATAGCCGAGGACCTCCTATCTGCTGCACATGGTGACTGGGCCAAGGAGCCATGCCTCAGAGACACAGTCCATTATCATTGGGAATGAGGGAAGAAGATGGACAAACAAGAGGGAGCAGCGGTCAGGAAACAGGAAACGGGTCAACTTAGAAAAGATGTAGATACATAGTTGTGGCAGAACTGGCTGACTCATGGTGAGTCAGGTTAGAACTACTCACAGGCATCGGTCAGAGCTGTGCTCCACAGCATTTTCAGTGGCTGATTTTTTTTTCAGAACGAAACCACTAGGCTTTTCTTTCTTTCTTTTTTTTTTCTTTTTTTTTTTATTAGGCATCACTGCCCTCAGGTGGTGGGAGTAGGAGGCTCAGCCTTTGCTCCTGGGAGCCGGAATTGAACCTCCATCCCAGTGGGCCGCAGTCCCACACACAACCACTACGCCACCGGGGCTCAGCCCTCTTTCTTTCTTTCTTTCTTTCTTTTTTTTTTTGTTGGGCATCACTGCCTCTGGTGGTCATGGGCGCTACCCTGTGCTGCTCCCGAGAGCCGCGGCTGGATTTGAACCGCCAAGCCCGCGGGCCACAGTCCCGCCCTCAACCACTTAAGCCACCGGGGCTCAGTCCAATAGGCCTTTCTTTTAAGGTATCTCTGGGTAGACTTGAACCTCCCACCTTTGGTTCAAGGACTCCTAGAGACTCAGATGCAGAAGCTTAGTAGAGGTGGCTTCTGAGCCAAACTACACGGCAGAGATTTGAGCAGAATATCTCCTACAGGAGGGACAGCTTGTCTAAGGGCTTCAGAGAAGGGTAAGCTTGGTATACGGGGTGGGGTGGGGGGCGGTCTCAAGAAGCTCATGGATAGATGGAATGAAAAGATAGTGAACTTTTGGGACTTGAGACCAGAAAGCCAAAAGGTATGCAGCCAATGGTCAAGGAAAAAGTTGAGGGCCACGAGGTGAACTGGGGGTCCCTCCTCCTGGGCATCACAGTGTGTCTGAATCTTCAGCTTGGCGGGCAGCCAGGAGAGGGTTGGGAAAGAGGGGAGGTGTGGGAGCAGATTGTTTTCTTTCAGGCATTACATGGGTGCAGTGTAGAGAATGGAATGGGTTAAGACAGGGGGACCAGCTGGGAGGTGATTACAATGGTGTCAGTGAAAGTGCATGGGCACGTGGGTCAGGGTAGAGACAGGATAGAATCATGATGGGGACTGCCCTTTCCAAATGTGCTGGTGGGTTGGGTGTGGGAAGACTGAGACATTTTCCTCATGCAGCTTGGCTGGGCTCCTCACCCTCCTCCATATATTCTCTCTACAGAATTCCATGGGCACCACCATCTGAAAGGACTCTGGGCTCTCTTCCCAGGCCTATCCTAGCTGTCAAAGGCCCAGTTCAAGCCAGGCCGCCTCTGGCTTCTTAATGCTGCACCCCGGACTGGTCCCCTGGGGCTCGTTGCCTGTTGAGCTGGTGCGGTGATGCTCACAGACTCGGCTCCCGATCACTCTGTGAACCCTTTCAGGGTTCAGAAGCCAGATGGCTTCATTGTGTTAACTCTACACTGGGTATTCACGACGTTTCTCTGACCTGCAGGTGGTTTCCTTCTTCCAGGCAGGATGGCGGCTTTAGAAGCTCCCGAAGAGAGGCTGAGGAAATTTAAATACCGCGGCAAAGACGCATCCGTGAGTACGAAGCACTGCCTCGAGGAAAGGCGAGTGCAGTCGAAAACACACGGGGCAGAAACACATCAAACACGGGGGGAGGGGTGGGCAAAGTGAGCAAAAAGTTCACTGTCGATGGGACCTGGGGTGCACAGAATACTGCTTTCCATTCCCCTGCCTTCCGAGGCGTCCACAGTGAAGTCTTAGGGTGGGGAGGAACAAAGCCGTCTGGCCAACTCGGTCCTCAAGTCAGACATTCAACTCCAGAAATCACTACAGTTTTCATGAAATCTAGAAACGGCTTAACTTCAGAGCTTCCATAGCTCCACCTCCAAGCTCCCCACCCCCAGCCAGATGACTATGGCTTGGGACTCTGAAGGGCAGCTGAGAAGGAAGGGAGCCCCAGGTCACAATAGCCAGGCCAGAACAATGTCAGAAGCTGAATCACTCCTACTGTAAGCTTGGCTCTCTGGCTTCCAAGACCATCGCAGAGTAAAGGTCCCATGCTGGCAGGAAGGAATTGACCTGCCTATGGGAAAGGCAGCGGGAAGAGCCAACGAGATGGAAGGTTAGGAATCAGAGGACCATACTCCCTTACTCGGTAAAGAAGCAACAGGGCCACTGGCTGGGGTGGGCCTCACGGGTGTTGCTGCCTTGTCATCTACAGGTTGACCACTGAGAGATGGGGGTGGGGGGGGCGGGTGTTTCAGCTTCAGACCACTGTGATAAAATCATGTAATAAGGTAAGATTGGGTGTCTTGTGGTAGCTAAAAGTTAGGTATGTACTGTTCTGTCGTCTATAACGGACGCAAAACAAGATGCCAAAAGCATTATGAAAAGCAAAACAAGCAACAACAATAATAAAAAAAAAACAGTGAAATACTTAGAGAATTACCAAAATGGAAGGCAGAGACAGGAAGTGAGTGCATCCTGTTGGGAAAAAATAGTGCCTTGTTTGTGGAAGCTGCCACAAAACTTCCATTGGCGCAAAAATGGTATTGCAATACCTGCTAAGTTCAGTAAAATGAGGTCTGCACGGAATGCCATTTTGACTTTCTCACCAAGAAAGCCTTGAGTACCGTTCTGCAGCTTGTTTATGGAATTGGACATGCCTAATACAGATTCCTTACAAGTGATGCTTGAAGCAGTAGTGCTTCTGTAGTAGAATGGTCCTCTTCCACGTGGGAGACAAGACCTGGGTTCAATTCCCAACCAATGTTACCTCGTCCACACCCACCTCTCTAGAAGTAGCAGCGGGGGTTTTCACATGGTTCTGCTGAGAGGAATCCCTGGTGGTGGCTTGGGTCACCTCCTGGAATGCTAACAGTGAGATCAGCGGTTCAAAGCCACCAGCCCTTCCAAGGGAGAAAGATGAGGTTTTAAACTCCCATAAAGATGTAGTCTTGGAAACCCATGAGAACAGTTCTACTCTGTCCGATAAGGCCACCCTGGTTTGGGATTGACTCAATGACAGGGAGGGAGAGAGCTTTTGGGGCTGCCATAAGTCGAGGTGGCTCAATATCATCAAGACTTAAATCTTCCACCTAAACCCCATCTATCCAAAAAGGTTACATCACTCCCCAAGAGTGCTCATGACCAGAAAGTCTGTCTGCTGCCGGCTGATATAAGCAAAGTGTTCCAATCACGAGTTCCCCGGATTTGGTGTCCAAGTGCAGTTTCTGGAATTGGAGGAAGGCCTGAGAGACCTATGGACCAATGTCCCCAGGGCATCTAGGGGCTGAGCGGTCTATTCGTTGTCCCCAGTCCATCGAGCTCCCCACAGTGAGGAGGTCCAGGTGTCAGCATTGCTCTAGGATAGACTCTCACTCTTACTTAGCCTATTCCCCTTTGTTGGAGAATGAACAGACAGCTCAGCACCTCCCTTGACATTAAAAACTCTTGTCCTCGAGGCCATCATCCAAGCTCAAGTGTAGGTATCTGATATGGCAACCCTCTGATTGTTCCAGCATCTCGTGTGTGTGTGTGTGTGTGTGTGTGTGTGAGAGAGAGAGAGAGAGAGAGAGAGAGAGAGAGAGAGAGAGAGAGAGAGAGAGAGAGAGAGAGAGAGAGAGAGAGAGATCATTGACTGTGAGAAACAATGGTCTACAAGGTCTGGGTTCCACCACAAGCTGAGAGGCAACGGACTGCTTTGTTCTTGTGCCGTCAAAGCAGAGACAGCTGTGGAGTGTGTGCATGCTCCCCTTTGCATGTGGGGACAAGTGTGGGTATTTTTCCAGCTGTGGTACAGAACCAGCTGAGAACAAAAGTAAGACAGATTAGCTAGCGGTTTGCCTTCCAGCCTGTGGCCACAATTATGATAAAAGCAGCCCCTTCAGGCTAGGTCATAGGACCGAACAGGTTACACATACACCCCACCCCACCCTGTCCCACCAGCCCTGTCTTTAATCGCTCATGTTCTTTCCTGCCCTCACCAGGCAAGGCGGCAACAGAGAATCGAGGTCAGCGTTGAGCTCCGGAAGGCCAAGAAGGACGAACATACCTTAAAGAGAAGGAACATCATAGATGCTTTCTCCAGGCCATCTTCTAAGGAAGCGGTAGAAGGGGTGCGCCCCTGGTGCTGTGGGCGGAGT
>PVJH01023735.1:0-34307 GCA_004026705.1 Nesogale talazaci | reverse complement strand
CATGAATGCATACCCTCTAGCAAAGTCATACAGATTCTTTCAAGGAAATGAAGGACATGATTTGGTCCCCAACATCGCCTAGGGTCAGGACTTTACTTTCACCTTAATACTCTAACAGAGAACTCCCTTCAAAATGAGATCATGGAAACAGGCAGAGAGTCTAGAATTATAATCAATCTTATAAGAAATTATGGCGAGAGGGGCAATATTTATTATCTCAAAGACATTAAAACATTTTGAGCTACAACACAGCATGAACACTCCTTGATATTTGTCTCCATCCTCTATTAGCCTCTATGCCAATAACCAGGATCAACTCACCACATATTCTAGCCCGGAAGAGCACAGAATAAAAAACGAATGAAAAGAACTACATGCCAAATGAACTGTAGCACCTAGTCATGTACTAACAGGGTTCAGAAGGATACATGTGATATCGCTTAGTTTATACCATCAAAATAAATCAACAATATGTCACAAGGAGGTTCCAGATGCCCACTCCAAAAACCAATCAAAAAAATAAAAATAAAAGCAAAATCCATGCACACAAGATACTTGTTCTATATTTGCTACCTAGTGCTGCTAGAGAAAAATACCACAAATATGTGGCTGTAGAGAACAGAAATTATTTCTCACAGTTTGTGAGACTAGAAGTTTAAATCAGAGCATTTGCTCTCGGAGAGTTCTTAGGGTGTAGTCCCAGGAGTCCCTTGCATTCTTGTGTTTGTAAGGAATCTTTTGTTGTTGTTGTTCTTTGTTTGTTTGTTTGTTTGTTTGGCATCACTGCCCTCTGGTGGTGGGGGTAGGAGGCTCAGCCTTTGCTCCTGTGGAGCTGCTGCTGGAATTGAAACTCCACTACACCACCGGGGCTCAGGCGTTTAAGAAATCTTTGCGTGGTGTCTCTGCCTCATGTGTGGGATGCTTTTTTGTTTTTTTTTTTATAGGCTGCTATACAGAAAGGTGTAAGTTTAGGATCTGGTAATACCTCAAGGAAATAACAAAAGTGAGATAGTTGAAGTTTATTGTGCTAATCTGGCCAATAAGCATATGTGGAGTTAATTGAAGAGCTGAGAGATAGATGGCTCAGTGAATTACCTTTCTATTTCTTGGGTCTCTTTTGCTTTCTGATGATCAGACCAGGGTGCAGCTTCCTTAACCAGTTTCCTGCTTCAGCTTGCAAGGCTCACTTCCTGCAAGACATCCCTGAGGAGAAGCCACATGGACCTAGCCTGATGCAGCCCTGGGTACTGGAGTCGCCTTGTGGCGACCCCTGCCAGCACTGAGATGCTTACATGCTCACTGATTCAGCTTTCCTCCTATAGTCAGCATCATTGCAATGTGTTTTGTGAGATTGAGGAGGACTTCATAGATGGATGTCGGGCATATGGTCTAATGTTGGACGTGTTGCCTATGGCAGCACTGGATTGGAGTGTTTTCTTAATGTACATTTACCCTTTATATAAAACTCATATATATATATATATATATATATATATATATATATATATATTTCGCTGAATTGGTTTCCCTAGGTTACACAGATTAACACAAAAAGAAAAAACCATTTTTAGAGAATCTTTTGAGAGCTACTTTAGTAAGGGGTACAATATAATCCTTTGGGTAAAATAACTCAATCTGCAACATATACTCTGTTCAGATTCCAGGTCTGAGATAGACTCTTAGACCCATAGTCTACTGAGTGGGGTGGAACCTGGATCGCCAAGGAATGACTCCTGCAGTAGACCATAAAGTATAGATAGAATTTTGCATGTGGATTCCACTGGAGCTAACACAATTTATGGCAAAAGATTTTTCTTACTCTATTTCTAGCTACTTTTTTAAAGCCAGACAAATTATATTTGGAATCTCTTGTTATAGGATTTCTTTGGTCTGTCCACAAAATCAAGAATGTATGAAATCAAGAAGGCTGCAAGTTCCCCCTTGATAAAACAACAACGAATCATACATACAATATATCTTACCTTCTTAGTACATACATCATCACCGCTGTGTCCCGATTTCAGAGTTGTTGCACTGAACACTGATGGTCGATAGGAGAGGATTTTTTCCCCAATGAAGATTGTCTTGACTATTTTACATGTTTTTCAGGAGCCCTGATGGTGTGGTGGTTATGTGTTCGGAGGCAGCCCACATGGTGAATAGTTTAAAACCACATACAGGATCACTTTGGATAAAGTAAGCTGTCGAAAGTGGGTCTGGTTTGGTTGTTGATGAAAAGTTCATGATTTTTAAATTAAATTTATTTCCAAGCATTTATTATCATTGTCAATTTTCTTTTAAAAGGGATGTCTTCCTATGGTATAAAATAAAGAGAGATCACACGCAGTGAAATGTGTGCCATTGAAATTAAAACCTCTGGAGATAACTAGAATGAATGCCATAATGAAACTATGAAAAATGGCTTAAAATACAAAGTTGAGATTAATCTCATTTGAGACTAATGGAGTAGGGGTATTTGTACACTGATCCAATCTGTTATTGGCTGAGAGTGTTAGAAGAGTGTTAATTATCTTATACTTCTGGCACTCCATGCATGTTGGCAGTGCTGGCTTCCCTGGCTTTGGAATGTCCCCAGGAAAATACCTGTGGATCCTGGCAGTTGGAAGTTCCCCAGAGCACAGTAAAATTATAATTCCTGAAATAAATGCACAGGGTAACAACAAAGATTGGCTACCCTTATCTTCTGTTCTTCTTGTTTGAAAATTGTTCTGTTTCAGAAATAGACATGGTTATCTTTATTTTGGAAAGATGTGGTTATGGAATGCAGATTCTATTTGATAAGTATTTTAGCTAAATATTTTATTTTAAATATTTATTTAAATAAATAAATATAAAATAAAATAAATATTTAAAAATTTAAATGAGGGCTTTAAAGAAAACTTTTCATTATAATTAGGGTGAACCAGAGTAAATTGCTTTACCAATCAGCTATTTATTCACATTTTGTTTCTTGACACAGATTGCAAATCACACAGAATGAGAGTATTCTTGCCACACCCTCTCTGGGTTTACTATTTCTGTCTGACATTTCTTACTCCTTCCTGCCTTCTGAAGTTTATACCTGGTCAGGCACTCTTTTGTTCTTTGTTCTTCCATTCCACAAATGGATGATTCGTGTAAGTAGCATGTGCTTAAGGGGTGTTATAATAGGCTTCTGTATTGTTTGGTTGAAAGTTGTGGCCATGAAAGGCTAAGTTGTACAAACTCTCAGATTCACCAGTCCCTATCATGCCAGTATGCCTGATCTTTTCATTATGCTGAGATTTTCCCTCATATTTTAACTTCACTCTACCGAATTCCCTCCACCGAGATCTCTTTCAAAACAGTGTCATCCAGACGTCATCTAGTTCTACTGTCAGAAATGTGACAGCTGAGCTTCATTTGGCTCCTTTGTTCCTTGGGCAAAATATTTACATGCCTCATTGATGTTACTCATTCTTTGCCCCACACAAACAGAGACTAATAGTTGCACCTTGACCAGCCTCTCATAAGTTTCTCTAAATATTTTAAAAATTTCAATCATTTTTTCTGTTGAAAAGACTTTTACCATACTTCACTCCTTTGAATTTGATATATCTTTTTAAATAAAGCTTGCTTTAAAATTCACCCCTCCCCTTGTTAGTATTCTGTGATATTTCTATGTGGGTGTGTTGCTGTTTTCCTCTATTTTGTATTTATCCAGTTAAAGAATCGGGATGCCTCTTGAATCTTTGGCTTGACAGATATCATCAGTTTTAGGAAATCCATGATTTCAAATGTACTTTTAGTTAGTTTTTCCAATATTTGACAAAGTTATATCTTTTCACCAAATCTCATATTTTTCAGGTTTTTAAATTTTTTGGTATTATATTGCTTTACTTGCCTAAGAGTGAACCATATTCCAGTTAACTAATATTCACTTCTGTCATATAATTCAGCAAAATTCTATCAAGCTCTTACTTTCAGTTATTATCAAATCCATATAAGCTTATAAACTATTATGATGTCTGGACAGTTATGAATATTGATAAATTGTTTTCCCTATTTTTCCATGTTCATCATGATACCAACTCTAACATCTTACATGACATCAAATCTCCTCAGGCTAAGCATAAAATTATTTTCCATGCCCAAATAATATTTTTTTAATTTCATGATAATTCTATTCACTTAGTTATGCTCAGTGGTTGGATTCAGTCAATTTTCACTGGTTTGGCAGAATCAATATTTAACTTTTTGCTGAGTTAAGAGGACACTTGCAATCATCGTTCTCCTCAGGTTGACTTGGCAGCTGTTCAATGTGGAAATCACAAACTTACTCTCCTGATTCTTTTATAATACTTGTGTGCTCAACAGCGTATTCTAATAATATCCCATCTGAATGTTCGTTCTGTCCATAGCTGTAAACAATTGATGAAACTATGCTTGCGATATTAATTTATTTATTCATTTTATAAAAATGCCATGAGAGATTTCAATTTTCTATTCTTGTGTTTCTTATTTCAGTAAATAAACATATAAAAAAGAGCAAGAGTGGCAAATCAGGGACTGACATTTTGTCATTCATTTCAGCTTTGTGTGTGCCCCAAATCCCCACATTATACAATTCTTGAAAGTGTGCAAAGATATAAACATGTTGTCAGAAAAATTGCTGTAGGTTCAGAAGATGTGAAAAGGGATTTTTCAAAGATGAGCACACTATTTTCAGAGAGCAGAAGACACCGACTGTTCCTAAAATATCAAGCAGAATGACTACTGTCTAATTGATCTACCGCTAACAGAATGGGATTCCACCCTTATAGTGAAAACATGGTTAAGAATGATGTTTGGATAAAATCAAAGGCTGTTGCAAGTGAGGAAGCCAATCAAAATGCACTAGAAAAAATTTTGAATAATAATAATCATTGTTTTCTACCAGGTATTATTAAATATTTTCCATTAATATATAAAACATTTTGTAGTAATCTAATTTTTGTACCTCTACTATTGTTACTATCTGAGTATTAACTTTTTGAAGTATTAAAATAGCTTTTGTAATTTAGTACCAAACTATTGCATATTTAATGTTTAAGATGGTTGTTGTGGCAGCGAACCAGTTGTTAAACTATTTAAATCCCACCACTGGTTGGGTTAGAAGTTTTTCCAATCTAAGTGCGCATTTAACATTATTATGAAGTAGACAAATACTGTATTCAGTGTCTTTTACCCTAAATTCTCTTCAGTGAGTTAATGAATATATCTTTTAAACTCTAACATGAGGAATTGACCATTTCTATAATTAACTTGGCTTACATTTTGCTATAATTTATTTCAATTAGATTCTTCTTATATTTAAATCGAAGAAAAAATTTACATTTATAACTGTAGCACATTTCATTTCTTTCTGTAACAGGCAAACTCTGAACATTTTAAACATTTTGAAGTACATGGTGTGGTATAGTCCTTTATAGAGTAAACTAGTAAAACCAGTTCTTAGTTCATCCAGACCAGCAAACTGTTCTCTGTAGTCTTTTTCATAATGAAGATCAAGACAATGAGTACGAGTTATTGGAATGGGGGCGCTCTCAGAGATGGTAGCCTGTTTGATTGAGATGAAGTCAACTTAAATTCTTTGGTAGCTTTTAAAAATGACAGCTTTGGAAGTGTTTCATATTACAAATTCCATGACTATATTTATTATATCCTATTTTAAATGTCTATATTTTTTGAATTTATATCATATATATGATAAAGTTTGGAAACCTCCTCAAGAACAGCGTATGAAATTCCAACGACTGGTTGGAAAACTTTTTTTTTTTTTTAGTTTTTTCTTTCAAATATTTATTTATTTATTGGTTGAATCTATTTTTGGTATTCAGATTAAGCCAGAGGTGTTTTGTTCCTGTTGGTCCATGTAGAAAATTATGCTTTTCTTTTAGAGGCTGAAAATAAAGTGGGAATAGAGTAAATTTAAAAGCTGCAGGACATAAACAGACGAATGTGAAATGTTGATTAAAGATCAAAGAACAGTAGCAGAATTAATTATCTGGAAGCTGTGAAATCACTTATAAACTGCATACAGCTAAGGCAAGGGAGTTGAAAACTTCATACTAATGAATTCTTATAGCATATTAATAGAAGAAACGGGCATATCTTAAATTTAGTTGAAATGTGTCCACACTATTCAAATCCACATCTGAAGGGTATATATTTCAATTGATTCAGGTCCTAAAATCTTGCCTTCAGAGCACGCATATCTAAGTAAAAGGAAGATTGTAATAATACTGAGTGCAACTGAGTTAGTAGAATTGGACATAGATATTATGAGGGGGCTTAAAGGATATGAATGCAATAGCACAGCTATAATAAAGTATGTCGATTCCAATAACTCTGTGGGAAAAGTAAAGTAATTCAAACCCAACACTCATTACCCAGCAAGAGACAGATAACAAAAGGAGAGTCATTTTAAAATGTGTAATGCCAATATAACATTGTACATTTAGACGTTTTAGCCAACTCCTTTCATTCTATCAGTTCCAAATTCTTAGCAAATATTTATAAATTCATTTTTATCATGTGCAGTTTTTTGTGTGAACATGTACAAAATTTCACTCTCTTCTCATACCTAAACTTTAATAAAGGGAATTCAGATTCATGGTTTATATTCATTATTTATTTGTTTTTACCTTAAAATAATTCTCAGAAAATTAAGGATATTAAATCTGGCTACCTAGGAAGAGTTTCAGAATTTGTATTCTAATGCCACTTCTTTATATAAACAGCTTGACTTTTCACTTTATAAATTCCTAGCAGTGAATATGAAAACATTTTGAAAAAATAATTTAAGTAATAAAACAAGCAGAAATGAAAATGTAAAAATATTTATATTTAATATTTAAAATATATTATTGATAATGATGTGACCATAAAATAGATGGTCACAGATCAATAGCTTTACCATTTTAACAACTGAAGCAAGTAGTGTGGAAATGCATTGCAATATTCCTTAGATCAAAGCTGAAGATGTTATTTGGGGAAACTAAGTAATGGAGTGGACATCCTGAAGTGAAAAATAGGGGTCAAGGTAAAATTTATCCTGAGTACATAAGAGTGGTTTATAACTCAGAATAATTTCAGATCAACTATATGAAAATAACCAGATAACATTTTATTTATGTTTCATGGACTAATGGAACATGACTGTGCAGATATCATCTAAACTAATTTTATTTTGCTGATGAAGCACAGAAAGGATTGGTAATCAATATTTTACTTTCATATTTTGTTGCTGGATGGTGGCATCTGAACTCTCTACTTCAATGAGCATTTATTGAGATATTCTTTGCCAGGCATTATTTTAGGTTCTAAATTACAGTGGTACAAATAATAAACATTCCTCTTATTATGCACTATGCAATCTCGTCCGGAGACAGATACAGATTCTTAGTAGATTAAGTATTAAACAGTCTTGCTAAATGAAAAGTCCAGAATTTGAACCTAATAGGGGCTCTATCGGAGACAAAACCTGGCAGTCTGATCCTATAAGGATTACAGTCTAGAAAAAAAAAAACCTAAATAGCAGACGTACTGTTCCTATACATTTTTATGAGTGTGAATTGATTTGAAAGTACCTATCAGTAGGAAGATAGCAAAATGTAGACCCATAAAAATCATTTAGATGGTGATAACTACTGGCAGAATACTTTTAAAAGGGAAGGGTGATATTGTAAAGTATATTAGATTCTTGAGTATAGACCTCTCAAAAGAGTACCATATACACTTTTGTATGAACCAAGTTTTTAAGCACATTTTTAATACAATGTCTGTGATAAATTCAGATGCCTCGGTTAATATTCGGGTCAGCTTCTATTCAAGTATATACAGTAATTCACACTCTGGCATTTGGCTTCCTTCAATTAAGTGAATGAGGATCTGAGATGAAAAGAAAAGAAAAGAGAGAAATTAAGAAGTAGGAGAGGGGAAAGGAAGAAAAGGGGAGAGGAAGAGGCAGTAAAGAGAGGAAGGAAGAGAAGAGGGAGATGGAGAAGGGAAAGATCCACAGGGAAGAAAGGAACAAGAGGGAGAAGGAAGGAAGAAGAGGAGAATCTGGAAATGAAAGGAGCCACACTGTTGTAATGTAGTCACCGTTGTAATGTACCAGACTTTGGTGGTATTGTATTAGTCAAACGCACAAGCTATGACATTGTGGGAAAGACCACAACAAAAGTGTCAATGGTAGCGGGGGTCTTTAGGAATCATTTTGGAGCCTAAGTACCCAATGCACAGAGGCTAGTGAGAGTGGTTGCAAATACAATAATATGCCAATAATCTTTTTTGAGAGAAATTAATACCAGACTAGTTCCAACGAGTTGGAAATCAATGATGTCCCAAAGATTCTACTCTTTCATGAGGCTCTTTGGTTCCATCCTCCCCCTCCCCTTCAGTAAACTCCGCCCCTTACCTGGGTTCTCTGAATCACTGTAAGATCCCACACAAAGTCACAAAGCTTTGAGGAACTGTCTCGTGATGGTGTTGCTGTTCCATCCAATTCCCAAAGATGAGGCAGAAGCAAGGCAAATGCAGAGTCCACAGCCAGAAGCCACATGTGTCCAAAAGTCACAGCAGGTCCTTTTGCTTCCCTCAAGCCTCAGTCAGGAAACAGAAGTCTGGCCTTCCACTGAGGTAACGAATATAGAGACTTGGATCTATCCACAGAAAATAAAGATTCATGCTTGGTTCTAAAGGAGGGTCTTAAAGAAATCATCAAGGAAACAAAGCATTGTCTTGAATCACACCTTATACCATTCCTGTTGTTAGTAGAGAATGCCCACCCCCTTCCCCCCCAAAAAAAAATGAGACTACAGCCAGAAGTGTATAATGTACTAGAGTATAATATATAACATAAAGAGTTATTGTTGGAGTCATATTAATTTACTATAACTCAAATAGAGAGTATCAGAAGAATTTGGTAGCATTTGATATTTGGGAAAGGAGGACTAAATTAGCCCAGTGACTCTGTGGCTAAGAAATGGAGAAAATACGTCTGAACTGTTAAAAATGTGACAGGAGATGAAAAGCTTATTGAAACTTTAAGAGAAAGAGAAAATAAATATGAAGGATTTGTTTAAGAGTTTCTTCAACTACTGACAAAATGTCAGTACAGAGAAATCTTTTGAAAGTGGAAAAAGTGACGCAAGGGACTTTGGCCCTGGTAAGGTTGCTATTTGGTGTTCTCCCATGGGCAGCTGCCCATCATGACCTGTGTGCAACGAAACAAAGTGCTGTCTGCTCATGTCTATTGCTATCTGCTTCTAAGCAGCATTCTTGTTGCAATTCTTCAAAGATGTGTTTGTTATTCTGGCAAGCCATGATACTTCTAGTTCCCTTCACCAACACCATTTTTCAAAGGCATCAATTCTTCTGCAGTCTTCCATATTCATTGTCCAGCTTTCTCACAAGACCAGTGAAAATACCATAGCCTAAGTTAGACATATCTCAGACTTTAAGGTGACTGCTTTGCTGTGAACATTTAAAAATATTCTCTTCCAGCATATTTTCATTTCTCCCCAGTGCAATACATCATTGTATTTCTTGACTGCTCCTGCTAGGAGTACTGGTTATAAATTCAAGTAAAATAAATATTTGACAATTTTGATGTCTTCTTCATTTGTCACCATGTTGTACATTGGTTCAATCCAACCAAATGCAATTGTAAGAATTTTTGTCTTCTTTGCATTTATGTGCAATGCATACTAAAGGTTATATATTTTTCATCTTCTTTGGTGAATGATTCAAGTCATCTTTGCTTTCAGAAAGTGAGGGTATCGATCTGAACTTTTCAGGTTGTGAGGGATCCTTCCTACAATCCTAATCCAATAGTCTTCTTTCTAGAGTCCAGTTTTTGAGATTATTTGCTAAGCATAGATGAAAGCATAGAACCCTACCACACAGTTTCTTAACTATAAAGCTTTCAATTGTTTCTTGTTCAGTTCAAATGACTGCCTCTTGTTCTATAGATAGTTTCAAGAGGAGTATAACTAAATTTATACTGGAATTCCCATTCAAGAGGAGTATAACTAAATTTATACTGGAGTTCCCATTCAAGAGGAGTATAACTAAATTTATCCTGTAATTCCCATTCCCAATGCCATGATGCTATACATAATTTTCCATGATCTATATGCCCAATTCTTTTGCATAGTCAGCAAAAGACAGTTAAGTATCTTTCTGGTAAAAGTGGTGTCCATGCAGACCTGGTATCAGTAATAATATCCCTTTTCCCACATCATCTTCTGAATCTGCCCTTAATTTCTGCTAGCTATTAGGATATAGGAAGATAACATGGGAAAAGAAGAGGTTACAGATTTAGACATGGATGTTGTGGTGAAGTGAAATTCTTAGTATGACTCTTCTCTCCATATATCTAAAGGATCCCTGGTGGCAGAGTGGCTTATGCACTTGGCTCCTAAGTAGAGTTCAAAGTTACCAGCTAATCCACAGAAAAAGACGCTACTTGGGACTCCCATAATAGAGTCTTGGAAACCCATGGGTGTCCTGTGTAGTCATGAGATGTCAAAGTCAACTCAATGGCAGTCAGTTTAGGTTTTTTTTTTTCAATCCACACCTCTGTAACTTCCACCAAATGCTTACAGAACTACAAAAATATGGAACTATTCAAATGAAGTGTTTCAACCACTAACAGAGGTTATTGGAAAGTTTGCATTGTCACTCCTTTGTATATGAGAGAGCCGTTTCTCAAACAGGGAGTGAATTCCTGGGTCCATCAGGGAAAAAATGCCAACAGTAGAGACATTTGAAAACCCTACCTGAAGTGATTGTTGCAGAGAAAAACCAGAGTCTGAGGCAAGGAGACAATGTGACAGAACATAGGATTAGCTCAAGACTTTTAGATTTTTAGGCAGATTATGAGATGCTCGACCTGTGGAGATAGAAGTCAAGGGGCCACATGACTGAAAGGCTCAGGACTAGAGAGTAAAGCGGACATAGCTGCTGTCTGAGGAGAGGGGTTGCTATGAATTCGTGAAGGTATTTTTAATGCTGTCTGATACTGGCTTATGGAAGGCTGCTAACTTCCATAAGACACCTTCATAAGAATGAGGATTGCCTGTGAGTTCTCGGTGGCTATTGCAATTATTGGACCCAGGAGAAAATTAGTGTCCTGGAAGGAGCCATTGATGTCAGATAGGTAAAGAAAAATGGAGGACTTAGGTGTGTAAGAAATTAGTTTGTGGCAATCAGCCTTAGGCTGATTCTCTTTCTCCCTTGTGTAAGCTAAGGGAGGTCAAATTCCGTCTCCCCACCATTTTTCACAGATGGAAAGATAAACACCACTCCTTGTGAGAAAGCAAATACAGCTTAAAGGACAAGCAGATTAAGATGTTTCAATAGAGAAAAAAAAAAAGGACTATGTGGGTATTTAAGTAAGCTTGCATCCCGAACTCCTCACTTAATGCTTACAGCAGCAGCTTTCTCTAAGACTGTCACTTTTCTTGACCTCATGTTGGTGCCTACTTTTTTTCTTTTTAATTTCCAATTCAACCATTGAACAGAGACAATTCTATTTTGCTCTGCCCTGAACGAAGTATCCTTTCATATTTATAGTCTCAAAGATGTTTGGTGCTGCTAGAGAGCATCCTACAATCTTCCAGACTAGAGCAACAAATCCATTCTTTCCAAATATATTTTGGTTTTAAAATCAGGTCATAAAGTTTTTATAGGCTCAAGTCAGGGATACAAGTCCATGTAGCCTCTGTTTCTGTGGATCTGTAAGCTCTGGGCCCTGTGAGGATAGCTGTTTGACAATATCAGAAGGAAATGAGAGGAAATCCTCATGGACCAGGCCCGGAAGTGTCTCACAGTGTATATCCTATCATTTCACTGGTTAATAACCAATGGCATGGTACATTGCACTCAACCTTAGTCGAGAACAAGGATTGGCAAGCTCTTGAGATCTAAGACAAAATTCCTTCACGCTTAACAACATTAAAATCATTCAAGAACCTTAATTATGTCTTTCCAAACAAAAGAAATCACCATAGTCTGAAATACTAACCTTTAGATGTTTTCAATATTACTTCAGACCCACATGTTCACCTGGAAAGAGCCACTGCATTTGGCTCGCAAGGCGCAGTTTGCCAACCTTGGGGCTCGAACATGGAGGGCCAGAAAGGAGAGAACAGAACAGATTCAGTCACCAATTTTGGTAAATGAGCACACAATTTGAAGATTTACATGTTGAGCTATGTATGATTCATCTGAACGTGCTAAAAAAAATTCCTGTTTTATGACCAGAGGAATCAAGAATACGCAGAGAGGCGTGAGGTGCAATCCTGAGCGCTGTGATATAATTTTTTGAGGGTGGGTCATCACTGCCCTCTGGTGGTCGTGGGAGCTACCCAGGGCTGCTCCTGAGACCCGCCACTGGATTTGAACCGCCAAGCTGTGATAGAATTTAAGAAAGAAGTTGAACAAAAATAAAAATGTAATGAAAAAAAGGCTACCCATTCTTACAGAGGTTTGCCAATCTGATTAAGTAATAAAGGCATATTTCAAGTGGACCTTAGACCATTTTTTAAATTAAATACTTTTATTGGGTGTTCTTACAGCTCTTATGACAATCCATGCACTGTCTCGAGCACATTTGTACATATGTTGCCATCATCATTTTCAAATCACGTTCTTTCTACTTGAACTCTTGATATCACCTCTTCATTTTCCTGCCCTTCCCCCATCCTCTCTCCCTCCGGAACTCTTGATAAATTATAAATTATTATTTTCATATCTTACATCATCCACTGTCTCCTTTTATCCACTTTTCTGTTGTTTGTTCCCTTGGGAGAAGGTTATATGTCAAGTCTTGTGATCAATTCCCTGCCCCCACCCCTCACCATCCCATTCCCCGCCTAGTATCTCTATTCTCATTCTTGGTCCTGAGGGCTTTGTCTGTCCTGGATTCCTGTGATGCAGGATCTTATTTGTAGCAGTGTACATGCTCTGGTCTAGTCATATTGTTAATGCTGAATTGAGGTCATGATAGTGGGGGGAGGTGGCATTAAAGAACTGCATGGAAGTTGTATGTTTCATGTTGTAAGTTTGCCTCAGATAATTTTATATGCATGAATATATGAATAAACCCAATCATTTTGCTATGTGATGACAGGAGTTGTTTGACTATTTGGATATTAATTATAAAACTTATGCAATAAACATTTTGGCAGGTGTTTAAATATTTGAAGGGTTTCAAAGCCTAAAAGTCTCTGTCTTTCTACTTGATGCCTCTACTCTTGGCTGATTTTTCCAAATGCTATGTTCAAATAGCAGGCTCGATTCTGCACAAACTTACTTCTGCACAAATAACTCTTTCTTTGGCTTCGCAAGGGTAATATGTCTTTAAATGCAGGCAATATGCCCCACTCAAATCCCCATTTTTAGTCATTTTTATTTGTTTTATTATTTTTAGTTTTTATTAATTTCACATTCCGGGAAAAATAAAGTGATTGAATAAAAATTTCTAGTGCTCTCAAGAAAACTTTTCTGTAGAATACATATTAAGTTACAACACCATCTCAGGATGTAGCAAAAGCATTACTGCATTTTGTATTTTATAATATTTTAAATTAATAAATATTTTATAAAATTTTTATTTTATGGTAAATAAATTCCACTGCCTAGCACTTTGTCTACCATAAAAAATAATGAGTTTCAGAGATAGCTAGTGAGGGATTTCATGAGAAATGGCTTCGTTCGTACTATGAGACTAACTATAGGCAGCTGTGCAGCGCTGTTGAAGATAGGATGGCTACACTCAGAGGGCTAACCTTCTCTGTGGGACCAAGGATGCCCAGGCTCAGAAACCCAGACAAAAACAACGGGGAACTGCCCCAAGATTTTTCCACAAATAAAATGATACAGTAGTCAAGAGCTTAAAACTGCTTATAAACCATGTGCTGGAAATCAGTGTGCTTTTCTGTTGAAGCGCTGAGTGAGTTCTGGTATCTCAATCATCTCTTATTTAACCCAATTTGCTTGATTCCAGGGCATTGAGAGTCAACATTCTCTCGCCTGACTTTCCAATCTGGATTTCTCACCCCTGAAACCAAACAAATCAGGAGACTTCTACATACTGACATCTGAAGTACACATCTGAGACTTGTCAGTCTTTACAGCTACCTGATGGTTCATAGTTCAGTAATACTTTGCAGCAAATTATACAATGTACTTTATGAGGAAGGGCAGTGAATGGAAGCGAAACAGTTGATATCAGAGATGATCGAATATACAGTATTTTGATAAAGTTGGGACATCGTTCACTTGCACCTAGAAGGGGTTAGTCTTCTTCAGGTATTTCTGGATGAAAGTATTCATGCACGTGGCCAGGGTCACACTTACTGTATTTTGATGTAGAAGAAATATATCTGGCACTGCAATGGCTAAGTGCTGGGATGCTTATTGTAATTTGGCAGATAAGAAACCACTACCTGCTTCTTGGGAGATGAACAAGGCCATAGTCTCATAAAGACTTACAGTCTTGGAAACCTACAGGGTAGCTCCACTCTGTCCTACAGGGTAGCTGCAAGTCAGAATCTACTCTATGATACTGCATAGGAGTGCACTAGAAGGTGTCTAAGAGAAAGATCAAAAGATTGAGCCCAAGAACTTCTCTGGGGGAAAGAGATGAGGCAATCTTCCTCCATAAAGATTTATGGCAGAGTTCGACACTACTGACAGGTTGAATTCTACAGCAGTAGGCTTTAGTTTCTTATACACTACGAGGAGCATAGACTTTGGGGTTTTAAGCTTGTTAGAGACTATGTTTATATGGGGGCTGAGAAGAACAGCAAGGAGTTTGGATAGAATTTATTGCTACAATTTGTGAGTTCATGGGCTATCCTGAAGAGGATTTGGACAGTCACTTCAGGAAATGTGAATAGACTGTTCAATTAAAGGCTTTCGTTTTTCTCAGTGCTACCTGAATGTCATATATCATCCTTATACATGAAGTGAAAAGTGTTTTTTTTATGTTTAAGCTTATAACAAATAAAAAAAGCATAAGAACTTTAATCTGTATGAACGTATAGAAATCTCCATGATCATTAATGAAAAGACTTCTCTGTTCTCATAGGTAGTCACATTACTTAAGTGCAATGTAGTTTCTTAAGAATAGATCCTTAAATCTATATTTTTAGAAAATTTTGGAAATATATTTTAGAAAAATTGGAATATTTAAAATGAGACATTTTATATTGTTTTCCATCTGCATGCATTCGGGATATATATTTTCAAATTTCAGAATCCAGTTCCAAAAATCCATACAGGATTATTGTATTTCCAAAAGCATTCTTGGAAATGTCTTGGAGAGGTTTATGTTAATTTTTGGTTACCTAGTTTATAGGTCAGAATTTACACAGTCATTTTCAGTTGATATCTCTTGATTTGCTCTACTTATTCTATGTCTAAATGAATCTATTTAGAGCACTTGATTAAGCACTTTGTAAAATACTTATTCTCTCTGTACGCTTCATGTACAATAAAATAGGTGTTTTTTCTACTCTACACACAAAGGTGAAAGTCAAATATTTCTTACATTTATTTAAAAATAATCCTCACTAATTCTATGAGAGGTATCCCAGGTGGGTCAGAAGAATTTCTGAAATCACACAGAACACTACACTTCCATAAAATCATGGACTGTTTTATATCTCAGAACAATTTTGTTTTCAGGGGCACTTGAACACATCTTTGGGCATTGAGATTCTGTGAGGTCTGTGGGTGATTATAATCTTATAAAAATAAACAGAAGGACATAACACACTTCCAGTTATTTAATGTCTATAAGATTTCTTATTTCATAGAACAGAATTCACATTTTCAAAAATCACACTCCCTACTGGGAAATCCAATTCCATGTGTTTCATAAAACCTTTCATGATTTCCTATCCTCCCAGCCAAAATGATGCTTCCAATTGCCTGCCTCCCTCCTTCACCTCTCTTTCTACTTGAGGAGGTTTCACTGCTGATTTTCTCTTTTGTCCTTTACAAGTTTAAGATATGGGAAAAAGATATGGCATCCTCTTTACTTTCCCAATGAACAAAGGATAGCTGAGTTGAGTTGTTTGTTCATGGTCACAGATGTTGTCTCCTCCCTAGACAAGGTTCTATATATAGCTATTTTATTTCATATTTGGAGATCTTATTTATTTCAGCTAAATCATCATTATATATTTCTTCTAGAAAAAGTCAGCAAAGGTCAAACAATGATAAAGGCTTGGTAATTTAGAAATACGCATTGAAGCACCTCCTTCAAGTGTCACGGAGCCCCGGGTTTGCACAGATCCTTCAATGCTCAGCTTTAATTCTAAGCTCGTGTTTTGAATCCACTCAGAAGCACTTCGTGGAAAAGCTCTGGCCACCTGCTGACCAAAGATCATAAACATGGAGCCCCTTAGGGAGCAGTTTTATCCTGGACACAGAAGGTCGCCATCGGTTGAATTGACATGAAGGATACTGGCAGTTGGTTTTGTATGTCGTGAACTGTGAAGCAAAAAAAAAAAAAATAAGTATTAATCAAATGGCATATATTTCAACTAAACATAAGTGATACCATTTTCTATGTCCAGTCAGTTTTCATGTAGCAAGTCCATCCTTTACAGGGTGCTACAAGCCTGCTTAGGGATTCGTTCTCTCAGGAATAAGTCACATAAAACAAATAGCGATTGGTTCAGCTTCAAAGCAACCTTCTTTCTTTAGAGAGATCTTATGTGTTACTTGTCTTACAGAGAATTGGGTGTCACCCTTTTATAATTTAAAATAGTCAAATTTTTAAATGTAGGAGTGCTTTTTTGGGCGGGGGGCATCGCTGCCTTCTGGTGGGAGTAGGAGAGCCAGTCTTGCTCCTGGAGAGCTGCTGCTGGATTTGAACCGCCAAACCAGTGGGCTGCAGTCCAGCACACAATCACTATGTCACCGGGGCTCAGCACCCCCTCTTTTTTGGTATTTCATCGTGACCCTAGCTCTGAAGCTTTCAGTCATACCATATAGTCAATTACGTGTCTAAGAGAGGTGATGTGTCATTGGACGTCACAATGCTTCTACACACATAACTCCAAGTACAATGAATTTTTAATCTTTGTTATAACTGACAAGATTAGCAAATATACTTCTCTCTGTTGATTTGATAGAGGCTCTTGATGCACATGAATTATAAAAGCATGGTTTATTTGTTTTATAATAATTTTAGTTCTCAAAACAGTAAAATACACTATAACGTAGATTTGTTAAAAATAAATAAAATGGTATTTAAAATATTTTAGGATGAAACACTCTGTTTCTCGATATACAGCGATGAAAGTATTTTGAGGCAGCTGAATTTAAGTGCGGACTTCGAAAAGCATGGAAAATGGAATTAAAAGGTAATAGAACATCAACTTTTGAAACCTTGTTATTTAATGCAATTTGCAAAATAATCAAGACTGGTTAACACAGTAATATATATTTTCTGATTTGTGTAGAAGGTAGTAATCTGCTTTGTGTTCCAAGTTTCTGCTTTGTGCAAATTAAATTAGCAGAGTTTTAAAATCAAATATATAATAGAAATAGTAACTGCCACTAAGTACTATTTAATGCAGTAAACATGACCCTATCATGATACTACAAGAGTATCTGTCCTAGAACATGACAAACAGTTAGAGGAACATAAAAAGTCAGTGTATTTGTCAGTAGAAACAAGAAAGACGAAAGGAACATGATCTTTTCCTGTTTCAGTATTTCCTCCACAATTTTAAGACACGCACTATGCTCTTAATGGCAAGCGCCTAGAGGTATGGTGTCTTCATTTTAAATTACCACTATGTATGTTTAAGAGATTGCATCGGCATTTTCTAGGAGTTGTTTCTCTATATTAGATATTTTGTTTTAAGTGCCGCAAAAGGCCAAGCTAAAATTCATTCCTAATGAGCCATGTGTTAATGTCAAAGTCTCTGCTGTCCACTCAAATGCCAAAGAACACATCTGACTTTATAATGAGCCAAGCAGTTGTCTCTTCCTAATCTCTGTTAGCCTTCTGTTAGATAGCTGAATCCAAAATTTATAACACAGTGGTGGAAGTTGTTGTTATGATGGCTAAAATCCAATCAAAGATGTAAAACCTTTCATATTGTGTCAGTATTATTGCCAAGTCTTTACCATCCTACCTCCATATAACATAAACTGACCTAGTAAATTCCAGATGGCACGGTTCCTGATTTTGATCAGGAATTCTCCTCGGTAATGAGGGAGAGATCAAAAGCCAGATGACAGTCATTGAGGCAACCAGCCAGTGAAAGGTGGTTGGAATATGGAGAAATGATGAAAATGGCACTGCCAAACCTTTTTTCCTCTGAAAGTTACTATTTCTAATTGACCATCCACTCTCTTATAATTTAGGTACATTCTAAAATTATTTGTAATTTTATTTGACACCATATTTTTACTTTTAACTTTTCTGTTATTTAGACAATATGTTGTACCTTGTTAACATGAAAATGAGTGTTTTTACCTGCTCATGAATCTTGAAAAGATTGTCTTTGATGAATGAGGCAATAATAATTTTTACCTACTTGCCTGCATTTTCCAAATTATCTATTATGAAGATTTTTAATAAGTTTCAGTTGATTAGATAAACATCTGTGCCTAGGCATTGTACAAATTATACCTGAAAGTGGGCTGTCTTCACTGAAATAAGTGGCGGAAAGGGCATTAAGAAATATCCACTCTCTACTCAGAGTGCATTGGACAGATGAGTCTAGAAGATCAAAGGCATAAATCTGATTTGAACAGTTAAAACTTTGTCATTTGGTCCCCCTCTTATGCAAGCTGGACCTGCTCTAATTTTCAACATTTTCTGTATTTTGTTTTGTTTTTGTACATAATAAGGTATTATATCATAGGTCACTCTCATAAAGTTTCAGTAGAAAGTTTTTTGTGTATCAGTATTTGAAACCCAGGATTGATGAATCGATAGAGGACAGTAAGTTGTGTAAGGGTTTCAGGATTGGGGTGGGGGTAAGGGTGGGGGTGGGTAAAGTTGCGGTGAGGAGGTAAAAAGGAGATTGTTTCAAGGAGTCCAGGAAGAATATGAATGTTTGGGAACTAATTGTGGTAGCAACTGTACAATTCTGCTTGAAGTGATTGAACTATGGAATAATCACAGATTACAAATAATAATGAGAAAAAAGACAAGGGACATATGCTAATCTTTGATTATACTTGTTACATACTCATAATCTGTTTATAATATTTAATGGCTTTCTTAAAGTGCCATTTAGTAATAGGCAATACAGCTGTGATATTATTTTCAATTATGCAAGAAATTTAGAATATATTAAAAATTTATAGTTTAAATTAATATAAAAATCATACATATATAAAATAAGTTCTTTTTCAATTTCAGAACATTGTCTGATTTCTTATACTCGTCATTGCTCCCCATTTCAGTTCAAACTCCCCAACCATAACCCCCAAGAAGCTATTATTATCTTGATAGATTTACTTATCCTGCATTTCATATACAGAAAAACAACCCCCAAAACAACAGAAATAATAAAGAACAATAACAAAATAAAACAGAAAAATCTCAATAGAAAAGAAATAAAAAATATTGAAAATAGAACTAATTTTAAATAAGTCAAAAAAGAAGTCAAAGAGAAAATAAGTTGTTCAACTTTAATCTAACTGTATCTGTGATAATCTAATTTCCAACAGGCTCTGCAATATAGCAAAACTATTCACATCCTTGTTCTATAGTGAGAGAGGCTTTATAGAGGACTGCATAATCCAAGTGTATTTCTCCTTAGTTTTTACTGTTTAAACTGAAACAGCTCTCAGTTTGATGACAAGACTACTGACATCTCTGGACTACATTCAGCGGAGATTCATAAGATGCTCTGAATCCATGTGTGTACCCAGAAAATGAGTTTGTGCTTCCACTGCCATCCATAGCCTCTGAAAATAGGGCATTCACAATTTGAGTTCTGATACCATTTCCTCTTTCAGATTTATATTTTATTCCTTTCTATCTTTGGATCAAACAGGATAGTGAACTTCTTCCATGTGGGTTGACGCCTCATTTAGATGGCTTCTTGTTTTAAGAAAAACCTTTAAGACATCAACTGGTATTATTTCTGAGAGCCAAGCACCATCTAGTTCCTTCACCATACTTTCCTCTAGCACCCACATCTTCAATGCTCCCTTCATGAGGGAAAGCATCCAGCAGGGTCATGTGATAAGAACAATTGTTGATTAGATTGGGGCCAGAATTCAGTTTGAGCTCCAAATCCATCCATACATTTATGGCTTATATGTGTCTGATTCACTTTAGAGACATCACTACAATTTTATATTAGGGCACATTATCAATCATCCTTTTGGGGTATAAAGTAACTCTGCTGATAGTGTCATTGATTTAGTCAATGATACAGAATTTAAGACACTGATGAGAAAAGGAAATTATACAAGTATAGGTTGGATTCAGACTATGATACATGAACTGTTAACTTACTTACACTCTCAAGTGTCTAGGCACTACCCAAATGATTAGGATTGATGTTAGAGCAAAACTTTCCCTAATATTCATTTACAAAAGCAGAACCAGAATAATACATGTCATAGTCAAACAAGAAGAGCTCCATGACCTGGAGATATCAGTCATCCGCTGCTTCACTCAGTAGGGTGTCTCAGCCTAAGCTCAAAGACTGTAAGTGAGTAAAGTAAGGTGAAGTCTAGTTCTTTTAGTGAGGCTTCCACATTGAGTCCTTCTTTAGGGCCTTGAAAGAACAAAGTTGAAAATCCTAGTGGTCTGTAGCACATTGTCTGGATCACTAAGACCTAAATAGAAACTATGTCAAAAATGTCCAATTAGCAACTTAGTATCAGACATTGGATAATATACATATATGGTTAAGTGTTTGGAGGTTTTATAGTACTGGTTGTCGTTGCTGTTGTTTTCTTGTAGGAGTTTCCTTCTCTCCATTTATCCACAAACAGAAAAGCACATGCTTTCTCTGAGGCAGATAGTCTCACCTTCTTGCATCTCAATTTGAATTTCCAGTAATTGTTTCTTATCACTCTAGTCAGAGTATATGTTCATGAAGGATGATTTCAGCCCAGTTTTTGTATGGCATGAACTGAATGGTTTTCTCTATCTCCCCACACCTTGAGAACCTTACACCATCTGAAGTGAGTTCTCCTCCATCAAAGTGTTTTTAGGGTGATCACAGAATGGAGCTGATATTTGTTTCACAACCACTAAACAGACTCTCTACCTCATGCTTGGGAGACCAAATTAGAAGACTGCAGATACTGGGAGCAGAAGCCTAGCTTCATCTTTATCTTTGTGTTTATCCTTAAAGTGGTGGATTCATGCAATATGTGTCCTATTGTGATTGACTGACTTTACTCTTCATTAGAAATTAATATTTTAAAAGTTATGTAAAACTGATACAAGTATCTTGAAGACATTGACAATCTAATTCAAAAAGTAATAAAAATACATATAATGAAGACAACATTTGAGATAGGGACTAAAACATTACATGATCAGATATCAAAAGCATTTATTAACCTTCATCATTAGCGTATAATAGAATACAATCAATAAATGAAGTAGATGATGACTTGATGAAACTCAAGACAAAAATAAGATAGAAAGTGAAAAAATGAAAGAACAAGTCAATAAGGAAGAAGAGGAGCAAGAGAAAGAGGAGGAGTTTGTGGCACTACTTGATATAATGGCATACTTGCTCTTTTTATAGAATATGCATTTGTATATTTTGAAAAAGAAAGTACAGATTACCAATACGGAACTTGCGAATCTTCTCTCTTGATGCATCTAGTTAACCTCAAATACCTCATGACCTTATTATGTAAATTTTATGTTTCAGTGATTCTCAAATCAGCAACATTTGCTTTAACAGCTCCATGACTTCCATATTCAAAGAACTAATTTAGAGTATTAATAAGATTTTTATTGCCTAATCCCTAAGAAACTGGCCGTCTATTCCTTGTTTGTTGTCTATTCTTAACCTGGAAGTTCTACCAAAATATTTTAATCTTGGGTATTTTGCTGGTCTTTGAAATACAGGTAGCAAAGCCGGTGGCATCACAGCAACACACACATCACCAGAGTACAGAAAACTTACCTATGAGGGTGGATTGGGATGCAAAAGTTTAAAACAAAAGAGAATGAATGGTAGTGGGGAAATGCAACCTTGGTGATAGAAACAAAGCTGGAGATCACATGATTGAATTTTCAAAACCAACATCTTCTTCATGATAAATAATTTTCTTCAAAGACAATTTTACACCAGGATTTCACCTGATAGAAAACACCAAAATCTAATTGACTCCATGTGTGTGTGAAGACATGGAGATGCTTGATATTAGCAGCAAAACTTAGGCCAGGAGCTGACTGTGGAAAAGCCTATCATTTGTTCAAGCTGAAGTTGAAGAAAACTAAAACAAGCCCACAAGACCTAAAACATAACCTTGAATATGCCGGGTTTATTTCCTGAAAATAGAAAGAATATATTTGACTGATTTAAGACTAATTACAGAAGATGCAATGACCTCCAAATAATATCAGAACATCATACAGGAAAGCAGAAGTTTATTTAAACACATAAACAGTAAAGGAGAGACCAAACTGAGGGTTAGAAGAGACTCTGAAACTGGTTTTTGATTGTGGAGTAGGTGAATATAGCACATGGAATAAAAGGACAGAATAAGAGGTAGACAACAATTTGAATCACAGTAAAATATACTGCAATTTCCAAGCAGCTGGAGTTGGGAAACCAAAGAGAAGTACAGCCTCATTATATTCAAGCTGAAAGAACTGTAAAAATCCACACCTGAGTTTTGACATTGAAAAATTCTATGGCTAAAATATTGTGGCCTGTTGGCATAGTGGATTATGTATACTAATAGCAAAACCAGCAGCTCAAAGCCACCCTTCATTCTTTGGGAGAAAAATTGAGGCTCTCTACTCAAGTGGAGTTATAGTTTCTGAAACACAGGGGCAGTTCATCCCTATCTGTCAAAAACAACTGTTGGCACTGAGGTTAATTGGGAAATTCCAAACGAAGCAAGAAGCACCAAAAAAAATAAATAAAAGAAGAAGAAATGAATATACAGAGTCCTTGTACCAAAAAGGACTAGTCAACATTCGACTATTTCAAGAGGTAACATAAAATCAAGAACCAACACTACTGAAGAAAGAAGTCTACGCTGCATTGAAGGTATCGATTACAACCCAAATCAACTCAATATTATTTAGTCAATTCTGACTCATAGTGAGAAAATAGGGTAATCTAAACCTGCCCCTGTGGATTTTCTGAAGTACTAACTCTCTATGAAAGTAGGGAGTCTTGTTTTCCTCCCATTAGTGGCTTTGAACAGTTGATCTGTGCTTAGCAGCCCCATTTATAACCACTATGACTCCCTGTGGGTAAAGCAGGAAAGGGAATTTGCCAGCCTTACTTAGTCTGGGTGCCAGAACCTGAGGGAGATGCTTGATTAGGGACTCAGAGGCCAAAAAATCATCATGTTTCTGGGGCAACTATTTATTTATTTATTAATCATTTTATTGGATGCTTTTATAGATATTTTAACATTCTATAATTCAGTTAGATCAAGCATTATTTTGCAATTGCCACCACCATCTGTTTCAAAGTATGTTTTTTAATTCTTCCTTGAACTTTCTAATATTGTCTCTGCCTTATCCCCTCCTTCCTCCATCCATCCTCACCTCTTCAAGCCCTTGTTATTATATTATTATTTGCCGTTATCTTACACTATCCAGTATATTCACTCATCTCTAAGTTTGTTATTTCTCCCTTTTGAGTAGGATTATACTGTCATCATTGCTATCAGTGCCACCTTCTCCCCCACCTCCACCCCTGTTCCCATATACTTAGGGAGTTATTATTCCCATTGCTGTTTCTACAGGGTTATCCATCTTGCCTTTCATGCATCAAATTCTCTTAATTATACATATTCACATACACAGGTCTAACAGATTAGTAAAGTAACACAAAACCACCATAGTAAGGGAAGGAAATATTAAAGGTCCAGAGCAACGGTTCTCAATCTGTGGGTCACAAAACTTTTGGGGATCGAATGACCCTTTCACAGAGGTTTCCCAATTCATTACAGCAGCAAAACCACAGTGATAAAGTAGAAACAATAATAATTTGATTGTTGGGGGGTGACTAGAGCATGAGGGACTGTAAAGGTTGAAAACCAAGGACCTAGAAGCTAGTTATGTGTTTCTTTAGTGTTATACTGCTTCCTATATTTATCGCCCCTTCCATGTGGCCTTTCTGCATGAGTACGTCCAATTATCTCACAGGCAAGTTTTCGGCCTCCACGTTGTTCATGCTCCTTTATGTCAATTTGACTTCTTGTGTTTGAATTTCTGATATCTATCTCTTTCAAAATCTCATGATCACACACTCTGGTGTTCTTTCATATGGGCTTTGTTGCTTCCATGACATGTAGCCGCTTGTTTAGCTGTAAGTCTTTATGACCCCAGAACCTACATATGTTAATAGCAGGATGCCATGAGCTTTCTGAACCACATTTGTTTAGGCACCTGTTTTGGTATCAGTGATCATACTAAGAAGGTGAGTATCAAAGTGCCACATTATTAGAATAAACTGTTCTTGTAATGAGATGATTTAAGTAGAGACCTTGGCCACCTTTTGATTGGCTTCCTATTCTTGTTGCATTTCTTCAGCACCTAGTTGTTCATGCTAGGGATATCCATAGCCTTAACTTCACCCCAGTATGACTGGTCCTCAAAGACACACGCAGAGACACACTTGGAGCGAGGAGTGGATTTAAGCCTGACAATGCTTGAGAAACACCTGTCCTTCTGAGGGTTATAGTTTTTCAAGCTGACCTGCCACTCCATTGTCTCAAAAAAGCTTTGAGTCATCTCAGTCTTCAGCCTCATAGAGGGTATAGAAGCAGACTTTGCCACTCATGACTCCTCGAGCTGAAGTAACCCGAAGAGAGCCAGGATGGTGTCTCGTGTATATATTTGATCAGACATGTGCAATAGTGAGTGGTGCTTTGTGCCTTTTCATTGCCACACATTATAAGCCAATAGTGGCTGCATTTGGAAATAGAGTTAATCCTGCCTTTAAATATAAGCAGAATTGAATGGCAATCTAGACATCCCACAACCAACTCAGAGGATTTATTGTTAGGGTCAGTTGCTCTAAAACTACTTTCTGTAGCAATACACCTTAGGAATTAAAAAAAAAACATTTTATTGGGGACTCATACAGAAATAAAACCATAAGGGAGGTCTGAGGACAGAAGTGGAAGAGAGGATGAGAACTTCACTGAAAAGAATGGAAAGAAGCTGGAAGACCCCCAAACCCTTATGTCTGAATGGAAAACCAGAGACTTCTGTAGGTTAGCAGATAATAGAAAATACTGCCGCTAATGTGTTCAGCTTCTAGTAAAAAATTTGGTGGTCTCAGTTCAACCAGAGGAGTCCTGAGAGAAAGACCTACTGATTAACTTCTAATAAAAGTCACCCTTGGAAAACCTTCTGGAAAATAGTTCCGCTCTGACACACATGTGGTTGTCATGAATCAGAAACAACTCACCAACATCTGTCTAGGCAGAATTTGTGTGCCATCCTAAAATCTAATATCCCTGGAAGATGTGCAGAAGCTGGAATGGCATTAGGCAAGGAAGAAATTAGTACCAATAAATTTATGTAAGGGAAACTTTTTGAGGAAAATATCCCCAAATATAATCTACCAAATTGTACCAAATAATGCCGAAAGTCTAAAATAGCACTAACTGTATTTACAGACCGAGTACAAAGCTATGTAAGCATTATATAATGATCCTGAGTGTAACATGCTCCAGTGTCACAAACTAGATGACATCACTTTGCTGTCCCGGTGCAAGTTCCCTCTTAAGGTATTAGCTGTAAAACAAATGTCGAGTACTGGTTTCACTCTTTGTCATTTCTTAAAAGCAAAAAAAATTCTCTTTGGAATCTTCAGTTAGCAAAAGCAGGAACTAGCACAAATCTTCCTTACCAGTGAAGTAGAATAGAATGAACTTTAAAAGAGCAGATGATTCTTGTACTAGTTAGTGTCTAAAATATTAAATGTGGTACCTCTTATGTAATTTAAAAGGGAAGCAAAAGTAATGCAAAATGAAAAATACCTTTTGGAAAATTAGGTTGATTACCAGGGATCTCATAAAACCATTCATGGAGTTGTATTTTCTTATTTTGCTCAGATTAATTTTAACATATTCACATGAGATTCTCGTATATGTATAACTGAGAAGTTGAAATAGAACTCACAAATGATTTTTTCTGCTTAATGATATTGTGATGGAGTGACATTTCTTAATGTGGCTCTTCTATCAAGTCTCCTTTAAATCCTATCAAATAATTGGTTGAGACAATGCAAATAGGACTTGTGTGAATCTAGTAGAGAAGATTGGTTGGTTTATGTTCCAGCCTCTTGGCTAGAAGAATGAGCCACATTTGAAGAAGTGGAGGAGGGAGAAACTAGGAGACCTAGGAAAGTTTTCAAGATCTCTGCCTGAGTGACAGAGACCCCCAAGACCAGACACATCACAGACTGTACTGGAAGATGAGCACTTTGTCTATGAGCCACTTTCTCCTTATCCAGTCTGAGACTATGGCACCATAAGACAAAGTGGCTTCAGGCTGACTCACCAGACCCTGGAGACAAAAGCCAAGAAACCTCGTGACTGAGAGACTAAGAACCTGAGGATCACTTGGCTGCTTGGCTATCATGTGGCTAAGAGTCAGATCAAGAACAGACTTGCCTCTTGATAGGGGATCCCAAGGACTTTATGCTTACTGACTGCTGATCCTGAATTATCACCTATTAATTTCCCTAATAGATCTAATAAATTGTGAGTATGATTGGGAGTTCTATACCATCATTGAAAATAATTGCTGAACTCAACATAGTTGTAGACTGATAAGAGAAGAATTGTTGGTCTCTGAATAGGTAAAGAAGGATGGACCATGGAGGATTTTCTAACTCCTGCCTCCTGGAATTCTGAAGCCAGACAGGGTTAGAAAAGTCCACATCTATGGTATCTATTGTGGGTATTTCATTTGCAGGTTTAGATGATACAAGGGGAAAACTTATTTATGACATTATTTTTCTTTTTTTGTATTCTTTTATTGGAATAAAATAATTATAAATATTTAGTAGCTATTCTTGTGTAGGGTCTTGATACTTGTGGGAAAGCCAACCCCACATAACTATCATGGGTTCGGTAAGTGCAATTGTATGGTTAAATACATAAATAAAGATTATAGTAAAGTCATAGAGAATAGGAGTGATAAAGGATTTAGACACTACATTATAGCATGCTCACCTCCTGAACAACCATGATTTCAACAGCCATGTCCACGCACAGTGCAAGCAGAGATGGCAGGAGAGACAGATTTATTTCTAACCAAGGCTTATATATCTTTTTTGATGTGCAAGCCCCCTAATTACAGGGAAAGACATATGTCACAGGAAGGGGTCGTAATATACTAATAGAGTAATAGGAGGGGGATGATCTAGGGGTGTACATGTTATATGAAGAGGAGGGATTAAAGGTTTACATATGGCAAGATGAGAAGATACTAGATTAATGATGGCGGCCTAACCTTGATTGTCTTTGAGCTGGATACTTGATTTATTCTAAGTTTTTTAAGGAAAGCAATCCCCTGTCCATAACAGTAGGTAGTGAACACCCCCTGTGGTAGGACAGAAAATAGGATCTGCTTGCTCTGGATGGCTGGTTCCTTCAGGGGGAAAACTTGACAATCATTGTGCATTAGTTGTAGGCAGTGTCCTAGGGCTGACATATATATTTGGGAGAGGGAAGCTAAAAGTTTTTCAGATATTTACTTTAAACATTGAATATACTTAAAGTAGCATAGTGATTTGAATTCCTTGTATTATGATGTTGAAGTATCTTTTGACCTCTTGTTCATACACACATAGGTGCAATAAATATCCGCTGTTCATCCAATCGGAATTTAGTCAAATACTCAAATGCCCTTCTTTTCATTACATCACCTTTGCAACTGTGGGAATGAAAAGTGGTATTTTTTAAATAAGTGTTGATTACTTATTTTCTTTAATTATGAAAGCCATATTTTGTTTAAACAATATAACTTCATTTACTGCTTCTATTGCCACTACTTAATTTTTTCTAAGAATTGCTGATCTACCAATCTTAAAGCAATAGAAAGGTAAATATTTTATGCTATGCAGCAGTCTAATCATTTTTCAAAATTAAAATCCAATGTTCATAAGTTAGAGTTTTCCCACCTGAAAAACAAGTATTGTGCTGTGTTTAAATTATGCAATGCAAATCTTATGAAATGGATTATAATGTATCAGAAAACTTGTGATAGAACACAGTTAAACAATACAAAAATGCCTAGTTTAAATTATATAAATAGAGGGAAAATAAATGATTCTCAAGTAAATCAAAATATAAGTTATATTTTGTCTTAAAATTATAGTAAAGAAAATGGTTATGCTATCAGTCATAATAAGAAGTAGTGTAAATTACTCCATAACTTTATTTTTTGTGCCTAGCAGTCCTTTGATATGCATTCTGCTGCGTGCTCTTAAACATATAATCCAATAAGAATTCCCTTTATCATATTAAAGATATAAATATTTATTAAATAAGGAAATGAGATGACTTACTAGTTTTATCATAAGTACACATAGAAATGGATTTATTTAATAGACAAACATACTTATTTGCTTACTGTATACCTTTAAACCAAGATTTCATTTATACATTCAAAATACGAATATGAATGTAGATTTGTCTTCTCTTTGATTAGAAGTCTCTTGTAGTCTATGATTTTCTCTGACATACTCTAAGGCAATGCAACCATTTTCAGAAAATCTGAGAAATACAAGCGCTATTTAATAAGTAGTGTTTTTTGAGATTCTTTGAATTTTAAACTAAATAAAAATTGCAGCACAATGTGGCTCCCCCATCCCATACCCCATTCAAGTACTAACCAGACCTGACCCTCCTTAGTTTCAGAGGGCAAAAGATCTTTACCAATGCTGATCATTGATTTCAAGGAAGAAGAGTAATTGGAGGATATAGTTCGTCAGTTCTTAAATGACTGGATCATCTCATAGAGCAGTTACATTAAATGTTATTGCATTGCAAATTTTAAAATGTAATATATCACCATCAAGTATTTGTACCTTAAAATATGAACTTGAAGCTATGGGTTGAAACTACACTGTATTGTCTACAGCCATACCACCCTGAACTGATGAACTGTATCCTCCAATTACTCTTCTTCCTTGAAATCAATGATCAACATTGGTAAAGATCTTTTGCTTTACCTCAATTGTAGCACGTAAGGATGTGTCATTTAAATATGGAGCTGTTATATATGAGAGTAACTAAAAAAGTATTGATAATAGAGTTCCAGTTCATATATACATGTTAGCATTTAAAATGAAATGTGTTTACACGTGTACCTGCAATTGGTGGGTGACTATAGGCAAGTTCTTTCAACACAGGTATGGAGATCTGTAGTTGCGGCTGGTTTACAGTAAATACCCATGAAAATATGGTGAATACTAAGCTGATGGTTGTATACTGATAGCTAAATGTTAACTTCAAGTCTAACACCACAAGAAATGCATACATGTCTCTAGAAATTAGAAATAATTATCTAGAAGTTAATTTTTCCTCTTTGGTAAATATGTGTACTTACTCATGACAAAAACCTTTTAAATTTGGCCAATATATGCTGGCAGTTATTTTCCCACTTTCCCAAACTTAGTACCTCATGCTTCATTGTTTCCTATCCAATTAATATAATGGAGAATCTGGACATTATTCTAGCTTCTTGGTTTCATTGTTATCCACTGTTGAGTAGTATTCCTGAAAAAGATGTGAACTCAAAATCTTTAATAGGAATCAGCACTATCCATGCATTAGGTTGATAAGCTGCTTATATATCCCAGTATTTTATTCTAAAACTTCTCACTTCCTCTGGCCAAATGGGGGAATTTAAGTTTTGCAAAACTTATTGGTATTGATTGCTGAACTACTAGGTTATTATTTTATTCAGTCAATGAGCATTACTGATTGCCTGTTTAATATGCCAAATATAAGAGATGCTATAGGCATCAATGAATGTTCTCTGACTTTCACAATGCCATACTTTAGAAAAGAAAGTCTCGTGATAAGTTGCATATTAAAGTTGTCACATATTTCATTGAGAAAAATGCTTGTGGTAAATTGCATATTATGAATATCTACAAAGTTTTATAAGAATATAAAACACAAAGTTCTGAAAGAAGAATTAAAGAAAATCAACCTAACTCCAGAACTCAGAAAAGTTTCAATTAATTAGACATAGTTCTATCTCCCTCAAACTATAATTACATTTTACTCCTTTTAGAAAGATAGACAGATGTACAGATGTGGAACAAAAATACTTGAATGTGTCTCTGACAAAATAAGTCATATCTGCTCTACCATTTTGAAAATGTTAAGGATTTAAATAGGTAAAATGAATGCAGGATAAATCCTTTGCCATTGAGTTGATTCTGACCCTTCGTGGTCTAATAAGGCAGAGGAGAATGACTTTAGAACTCCCAGGCCTGTGTCCTATAAAAGGAGATGGCTCCCCAGTCCCTGTTTGAAGTCTGGATATTTTATTAGTAGCAGGTGCTTTCATTAACTGTACCAGAAGGGCTTCTAGTGAAGGGCTTCAAAGGGCATCACAAAGTTGTCCTGTCAGACAATTCTACTAAGCAGCTATGTTCTCCATCAAGCGAACTCTACGTCTTAAACATAGCCAATGATTGGAACCTGACTTTGTACAGCGTTCGGTAGGTTTCAACCATTGACCTCTTGGTTACTGGTTCAGCATGTAATCCACATGGCTGCCAATGTCCCCAGTGGCTCTGTTGGATAAACATAGCAATGATAACCACAAATCTGGTCATTCAAACCTACCATTTTCTCTACTAGAGAAAGATGAGAGCATTTGCTCCTAGAAATCTCTTTACATGGCCACAATGGGCAATAACCCATAACTTTGTCACTTTGTTGCACTATGGTAGCTTACATGTTACTGTGTGTGATACTGGAAGCTGTGTCACTAATGCATTTGAATTATAATGCCAGTGAAGAATATTGAAAGGGCCATAAATTCCAAAGAACAGAAAAATCTGTTTTGGAAGAAGTGTAGTCAGAATGATTATTAGAAAGAAGATTGGTCGAACTTAGTCTCACGTGCTTTGTTCATGCTATCAGAAAAGACATCAGAGTCCTTGAAAAGGACACTATGCATAACAGAGTAGAAGATAAGTGAAAAACAGAATGACACATGATGAGATGGATTGACACAGTAGGCACAAACATAACAACAATTGCAGGCATGGCCTAGAACCAGGTAGTATTTCATTAGGTTGAACAGAGGGCTGCCATAGGTCAGGGTCAATTTGACACCATCTAACAACAGCAAGAAGTAATAATCAACTTCATGGCAATAAGTTATGACTTAAGCCATTTTATAATATTGGTAGTATTTAAAATGAAGAAAATATTGAGGCCACTAATGATGTCTTCCTAGTGGGAACTACAAGTCAATAAATCATATAATCACATAAAGTGCTGTAAAGCAAATATATCACTTTAATAACCTCACATGTATATGAAAGTTTGACAACAAATAAAGAAAACTAAAGAAGAATTGTTGTCTTTGATTTGTAGTGTCAGTAAAGTATATTAAATGGTGTGTGCACTGCCTAGAAAAGGGACAAATCTGTCTTGAAGGCAAGATAGACTATATGATCTGTGTTCTTATTCTACTTCCAAGGCACCCATCCCTAAATATTTCCAGTGTATTCGCTGTTGACCTTGTACTTCATACATTTATTTGATTATATAATGATGTAGACACATTTATATACACAGCACAACATTTGTAAAAGCATAAAGTAAAATAAGTCAATACTAAATCCAATAAGTCAATACTAAATACTCTTCTCTGCAGTCCCCATGTCTAACAGATTGTGCTCATTCCAAGCTCATCCTCATAAGATTTGCTATGTCTGAGCCTGTGTAGCCATCACTGTATCAATCCATCTTGTTGGTGATCTCCCTCTTTTCTTTGAAGATCATCTATTTTGCCTATCATACTGTCCTTCTAAACTGCCCACTCTGATACCAAGTCCAAATTGCAAAAAACAAAGTCTTATCACCTTAGCTTCTGAGAAGCACTCTGGCTATGACTATTTCAATACAAATTTGTTTTACATGAGGCCATGGTATATTCATTGTTTACAACAACATCATATTTCAAATGAATCTGCTCTTCCTTGCTTTCCTTTATTCAGTTCCTAATTTCTGCATACATAGGAAGGAGTTGAAAATATGAGTTTCACTCAGGTGCAACTGAGACCTGAAGTTGACATACTTTCTTTTTTGAACCATATCATGTTTTACCCACTTTCTTGATATGACTTCTGAGGACAAATGTGTGCATAAGCAAATGTGGTGAAGAAAGCTGATATGCCCAGTTATCCAAAGATATAGCATCTGGGGTCTTAAATGCTTGAAGGTAAACAAGTGGCCATCTAGCTCAGAAGCAACAAAACACATATGGAAGAAGCACAGCAGTCTGTGTGACCACGAGGAGCTGAAGGGATCGGTTATCAAGCATCAAATAACTAAAAATTATATCATTATAAATGAGTGGGAGTACAGATTGGGGATTTGAAGCCCTTCAGTAGGTGAAGCGACATACCCTTACAGAAGAGTCGTGGGGAGGAGATGAGACAGTCAAGGTACAGTGTAGCAACAGTGAAATATTCAACTTTCCTCTAGTTCTTAAATGCTTCCCCCCGTGATCATGATACCAATACTACCTTACAAATCTGGCTAGACCAGGGGATGTACACTGGTGCAGATAGGAACTAAGGGAACATAGGGAATTAAGGACAGATGATCCCTTCAGGACCAGTGTGAGAGTGGTTATACCAGAAGAGTGGAGGGAAGGTGGATTAGAAAGGAGGACCCAATTAAAAGGATTTCCATATAGCCTCCCTGGAGTATGGACAACAGGGAAGTGGCTTAAGGGAGACATAGGAAAGTCTATGAAAAAATAAAAATATAAAAGAATGTGTATAATGTGACAAAACAACAATAATTTATAAATTATCAAGGGTTAATGAGGGAAGGTGAATGTGGAGGGAGGGAAACTATGAGGAGCTAATACTAAGGGCTTAAGTAGAAAGAAAATGTTTTGAGAACGATGATGGCAACAAATGTACAAATGTGGTTTGCATACAATAGTTGTATGTATTGTGATAAGAGTGTATGTATTGTGATAAGAGTTGTATAATCCCTCAATAAAATGATTTTTAAAGTATATTTAAACAATATTTTGCAGAGAATTTGATCAGGACAATAAGAATTTTATTTATTAACTTCTACTCCCATGGGCATTTATCATAGACCCAAGTGAGATGAAATTTTTACAATTTCTGGAAGTCCTCTTCATTTTTATGTTGCTGGTTTTAGTCATTGTATAGATTTTGGTTTTCTTCATGTTGAGGTACATGCTAGACAGAGGACTGAGGCCTTTGATTTTCACCTGCCAGCGCTTAAACTTGTCTTCAATTTCATCAAGCAAGCTTGTGCTATCTGTATATCACAAGTTGATAGTCTTCCTTTAATCATGATCTTGCATTCTTCTTAATGTAGTCTACTATCTAAGACTATTTGTTTTAAATAAAGAAATTACATAGTTCTGTAACATCTATTCCCTGATTTTGAACCATGCAGCATGCCTCGTTCTGTTTGAATGACTGTATAGGTTATACCTAATTAAATATGTCTATTGTAATAGTGACAGTTATAATGAAAATCTAGGTTCTTAATTCACAGAAGATAATTTCCCAGTTGCATTCTCAACAATTTCTTATAAACAGCCAGTAAAAATGCATGGAATTCATTACTTCTGCATAAATGACTGCTTTTTATTAAAAACAGAAAAATAATATAGTGAATAAGTGACAAGCCAACGTTTTAAAGAAATTTTGAAGATGAAACAAAGTCACAAAAGTAGACATCAGAAAAATGAAACATATCAAGTTTGTGTTATGAAATTAAATTTAATCTTCAGGATGTTAAATTATCTATTGTAATTATAACTATCCTCATGATATTTCTTAACAGTCCATCTTTGGGGGAGGAGGAAA